>JANTPZ010115296.1:0-24157 GCA_025593235.1 Vachellia pachyceras
CTTTTCCCTTTTTCGCCCTTCAAAATTATATAAATAAAAATCTAATTTGAATTTGAAAAATCCGTGTTTCGTCATTGCGATCCGTAAGTAGAGATCTATTTATTGGGCATCTGTAAATTTTCTGATATTTTGGTCAACTGGTTGACTTTTGACTTTTCCTTTGTCAAATGACCAAAATGCCCTTCAACTTTCTCATAATTACCATTTTGCCCTTACTTTCTCTACTTTTTCCAAAATTACTATTTTGCCCTTACTTTTGATACTAAAAGACCTTTATGCCCTTGATCTTTTATTAAACAACACATGGGTCCCTTCCTATAAGGTTTCCCATCCTCATATTGCTTCTTGGGCAAATATACTTAATTTTGAAATTCACACGGAACTCCGTGCCTGAACTTCGGCCCTTAGTCTTTCTTTCTTTTTGAGATGTCTACTTCTCGTCTCTAATTCATCATCTTAATCGTCAGATTAGCCTTTATTTCATTTAGCATGAAATTATGGATATTACAGTTCTGTTCTCCACTATTTTGATGGCAGCAACGTTTGGAAATCTGGAATTCTTTATGGCAAGGCTTGGCTAATCTCATAATTATCTGATTCAACAACAATGGTAGGAGCTTGATTCTTCAAAGAGGAGTTCTTAGTTGCTTTAATTTCCTGTCCAATAATTGTTTAACAATTCCTAGGTCTTAGGATAGTTTTTCTAATTATTGGAACAATTCCTATTGTTTGATATGATTTATTTTGGATATTATTGTGACTAAATTATTGTTTAGCAATTGATATTGGGCTGATTTAACTTTGATTTCAATTATAATATTCTGGTATGACATTTATGTTGATTTTAGAGTTAATATTTTGTGATTTTCTAAAGTGACTTAGAATCTTGGATCAAATAATCTTTTGCTAGCTTTAATTCTATTATTTGAATTTAAGAGTTACAATTAAGCAGTGATTTTATTATCCTCAATTCCTCTTTACTATTCTAATGGCAGTTAGTAAATTGGAAATTTGAAAAATATTTTGTGGCAATTCGAGGTGGCTCGGTTGTTGGATTAAAGCTTAATTATAATAGTAGAAACAAGGCTAATCATTTCAAATAAATTCAAATATCTGAAAATCTAAAATATAGTTTGCCAAATTTAGATATCATATAACAATACATTGTATATTATAAACCAAAATAAATGATAAAAAACATGATATAATGACAATGAAGTCAAAGTCTTGGTGAAGTGGTGAAAATATGGTATTTGGTGCCTAACATACTTAATTTTTAGTTATAATAATGTTCACAGCATGACCATCCCTGGATTGATTCCTGATTTCGGATGACACTTGTCTGGATTTTTAAATCTGGAACATAGAGAAGTCTGTTGATCTGCCAGAATAATTGCAGTACCAATGTTTCAACCATGGTATATTTGTCTGAATATGCAGGCAAGCTAAAGATGTTGTGAAAGCTATTAAAAAGAGACTTGCTAGCAAAAATTATAAAGTTGGAAAGTTTTTAAGGCACAATTAATGCATTTTAAGATTTTCTTTGATTTATGTGAAATTGTTGAAAGTAATTTATAAATAGAATCAAAGGAATACACAAAAATGATGATTTTTTCCAACAAAGTTTGGTTTGTTTAATAAGTTGACTCATAAAACATAAGGTTATGAGTTTAAATCTCATTATCGATGTAAAGACTTTATTAGTGAGCGATTTATAAATACTCTTAGAATTTGAATGCATATCTTAGCATGGTGAAACCTCATGATTCAACTTATCTAAACCTCTTCTATACAAAAAAAAATTGTGATTTCTTCTAACATCCCCAACCAGTGGAAATCTTGCCAAATATTTGATAAAGTTTATAAAATTCTAGATTATATTATTTGATGAATACTCATAAACATGAGCTCTTCAAATTCTCTCTCTCAGCAAAGAAACCATTATCAGGAGAACAATAATTGCCCATGTTGTTAAGTTGGAGGATTAATTATTATCATCGTTTATTCATGTGTTTCATTTTCTATTTCTTTTATCAAAATTCATTCCAATTGTTTTTATTAAAAAAACCAAAAAGAAGTATTTTAATGTCAGTGAAAGTTGCTCGCATTCAATTATTAGGAATTAATTTCATTTTTTGGCTCCTCAAAGTGAACACGACCCGGATTTGTGCTATATTACATTAATTCGGTTAAATTATTTTTGACGCGAATCTAAGGCGACTAACGTTTCGCTCGTCATTTACCCCACATGTCTTCTTGCAAAATTCAAACACAAGTTCAAATACTTAGTGCAACCATGGTTTATGGATAGAGGGCAAACATGACACAAAAGTTTCTTTAAAAGGGTATTCCACTCAAAAGTTGCCAAGAGACAATTCTACTCTTGAAGTTTAAAAAATGGGGCAATTTTTCCTTCAAAATTTAAAAAAAGAGGCAACATCACCCCTCCATTAACAAACGCTAAAGATCAATGTTTGTTGACCAAATTATGCAAGGGTTGGATAAAAATTATTGGGAAGTTTTCTCTTAAAAGTATTAGGCACCCAAAGCTTATGTCGTTTTTAATTATTAAAGGGCAAAATGAATTCTTCCCAAATTGATTGTTGATGCTAGGTTGGATTTTCATTGGCTGAGAATGTTTTTGATATGGATCATTGATAGTTGATGGGTTTAGGTGGGAGAAATATTTTGGGGAAGGACTCTTCAAAATTTTCACATTTTATTGGCATGTAAATTAAAAAAAATCATCTCTAGTTTTTAATTTAAGATCTAGTTAACTAATTTGGGGAAGAAAGTTAAATAATTTTAAGAGGATATGAATTATGGGTACCCAATGCCTCTCAATAAAATTTTTAAGGTATGTTTACCCTTTAATCCTTACATAATTTGATTAACAAATATTGATCATTAGGTTTGTTATCAAAGGGTTGACATTGCCCCTATTTTCAAAATTGCCGCGGCTAAGTTGTCTCCTTTTTAAATTTCTGGGGCGAAATTGTCCCTTAGAAAAATTTTGGGTGCCTAATGCACCTCAAGTAAAATTTACAGGTCATATTTTCCCTTTAACCCCATAATTTATTAGAAGGCATGTTGCGATCAATATTAAATTTAGTCGATATAAACATGAAAATATTCTCGGAGGAAATGATGATGATGATCAAGTTGTTTTTGATCCACCACCAACACTCAACATGGTTTGAGGCTCTATAAAATCGTGCAATCCATGCAAAATAATTAGCTATCATATTTATCAATTTGTTTTCCATTTAAATATTATTTGTTATATATAGCTTTGATCAAGGATTTTATTTTCGTACTTATATTATTCAATTGTTACTAAATTAAAATAATATTATTCATTGTAATTCACTATTTATTCAATATAAATGTCTTTTAAATAAGATTTGTTCTTGTGATTGGAATATATAAATTCTTAATTATTTATTAAAATAAATATAAATTGAAAATAATATAGGGAGAATTGGCGATAAGTCCCCCGTTAAAAAATTAATTGTAGAATGTGACATATCACATATATATGCAATTGAACTTCCACATTATGTGCAATTGAGCTTCCACATGTGTAACTGAGTAGGTCAAATTCTCTAATTAATTTTCCAATGTTGGATTTATCCCTAATTCTTCCAATAATATTTGAGTATTCATGCCATTTATTAAATTATACTTCACAATAATTATTATTAAATATAGTGATGAAAGTAGAAACAACTCTATTAAATTCATACCTTTTTTTTGGGTAATTATACACTCTTAAGTGATTTTAATAAATGAAATCCAAATTTAATCAAAAAGTCTCAATCGCTTGTAAAAAAAAATATCCAAACAGAAATCACGATTAACGAAGAACACTTTTAACCCATATGTTTACTTATGCAAATTACGATTCTCCAATCGTTAATTCAAACATTCACAAACAACCAAGTTAAAAAAAAAAGGTGGGACGTACGTGAGTTGCAAAATGACGAGGCTGAATGTGTTGACTTAATTCCTAGGCGAGCCGCCCATGTGATGAATTGAATCTCGAACGGTTCGGTCATATACGCACTCTTCTTTTCTGACTCTAATATGTCTAAAACACGCCTCCTTTCAAATCATCACAATTCCTTGACAACAACAGCAAAAAACAGAGAGAGAATCATTGTCTCTCTAATGTTGCTCCTATGACTTGTGTAAAATTAACAGTCAACACTATTAAAAAAATATTAAATCTATCGTTAAATAGCTATTTTCTATCGTTAATGAAAATTTTCTGATGCAAAATAACTATTTAACAATGATAATTAGTTTTTGAATGAGACGGTAAATAACATTTTTTTGGTAATTAGTTTAAATGTCCTTAAGAGGGATGGATGATGCTCATGGCTAAATTTGAAATCTTTTAAAACAAAAATTGTATTTTGAAAGTCTGACCGTGAAGATTAATATCACCTTAGTTTCAGATTTGGTAAATACTAAAATAATTTTTGAAAAAAAAAAGTAAAGAAAATTAAATGCAGTGGATTCCAGCGGACAAGCTAAATTTAGATGCTTATCACTCTTTGATGAATCTCCAAAAATCAACTTTTACTAAAAGAGCGTGTGACATAGTATACTTTTTTTAATATGTAAAAATACCTATAACTATTTAAAATGGGAGAGAAAATGTTATTATTGTTAAATACAATATAACATATATATGCAAAAATAGTGTAAACTTCACCACAAGAAGTAATACTGCTTGAAAAGTATTATATTATATGTAACGTTCATAACAATTTTTCTTCAATTTTAAATGTTTCTGAGTATTTTTGCACATTCAAAAAGTATATACTACTTGACTTTTCTTTAGTAAGATTTCATGAGTATTTTTATACATTAACCTTTATAATTTTGTAATCTTATCTTTGGAAAAATTATGTAAATATAGTTAATAAGAGTAATTAAATTTTTATTCAACAAAACTTAGATCAAGTTATTTATATCTATTTGATCAAATTCTTGAATCACATTTATTATTTTCCATTTGTTAGCTGTTAATTGTAAATTCATTTTGAATACCTATAAATTTTTATTTAATTTCTTATAATGAAAATTATGATTTGTAAATTTTCATATGAACATTTGATATCTTCTATTATTTGTTGTCAAAACTGGAATTTGTAAATTTTTCAAATAAACTCATTTTAATTTGTTATTGTTAATTATTAAAATGCGTTTATGCAAATGTAAATTGATATATTGACTTCATCTAATAAATATAATCAACTTAGTGAAAGTTTTCCTTTTTTTATTACCTATTTCTAAATTTCAGCTTTGTACTAAACATGTTGACTTCAGGTCAAAAGAATTTGTGTGATTAACAGATTTATGCATTAATTTTCTGCTTTATGTCGCCTCAAGGGTAAAGACATTGAATTACTCTCTAATTTTTAGATTTGTAAGATTGGTTTGGCCAAAAAAGATTGTTAAGATTGTCTTATTTTAGACTTCCTTTGCTCTTTATTAAGAGACCAATTTCCATTAGTAATTTTAAAACTTTAATTATGTAATTCTTAATTACTACTACTATTATAAGTAATTTTAGGTGGGGTTTCATTTTACGCTAAACTTGGATTATTGAATTGCATATACTATTATTTCTTTCTTTCTTTCTTTTTCTTTTTTCTATATTCTCTCTCGGCTTGTCTTGTTTTCTCACATGTGTCTTCCTCTTCCTCATTCTCATCTCTCCCTTCCTCCTCCCTGCTTCATTTTTTTTCATCAAATTTTTATAATTATATGGTAAACTTAAATAAAGTTAATGTTAAAAATTTAAAAGCATATATTCTTAATTAAATTCATTGTTATAAAATTTGTTTGCATGTCTGGATTAGGTATGCATTAATACTAATATGCTACTTCTAAAATCACGACCTAATTCTAAATTTGTTTTCCTTAAATAATAATTTATAGGTATTCACAACGCACTAGGGAAGCTATATTATTTTAATAATTTTTTTGAATTAGAAGTGTAACTAGTAGGCTGACTTTGCAAATATCATCAAACTCGTAACCATTCACTTATAAGAGAGCCTTAGTGCTATTATATTATGGGAAAATCACTCAAAAAAGTGAATTACCAAAATTTGTCAAAGAATTTCCAATAATTTGAATTTTTTCATGGAATTTGCAACGGATTTTTGACGGGTGGGAATTGTCAATGGAATTTGTTCCGTCACAACATTTATCAGGAAAAATTAGATTTCTGACGCAATTCCAATTCTCTTGCAAATTTTTGACAGAATTTCAAAAATTCTATCCGTAGATTTCTGACGGATTTTTCTAACACTAATTATTAATGGAATATTACGTCAGAAATTTATTTTTTTCTAATAAATAAAAGTGCCATCGGTAATGTGCCACCACTACTACATAATCATGATTTAATGTCGCTTTTTAAATTGGTTAAACAGGAAATCAACATTATAAAAAAGATAGTGGCATATTTATAACTTGAAGTTTGAATTAGATTAGAAGTCGATTATTTAATAAAATCGGCAACTTATGTATACCAAGTACAAAAATTATTTAAATATTTATTAGACTAATCGTCACTTATTTGGAAAATTAACTATTCATGTATATCATGTAAAAAATCATTTGTATATTCATTAATAACCAATGTCTATATTCAACCAGTGAAAAATGGAAGTAGAAAATGTTGAACAATAGTCATCAGTTATTTAAATATACAGCGTTAGAAAGGTTTTTAACATCGCATATTTGAATAACTGACGTCCAAAAGCAGTAAAAATTTGAAATTTAACCTAGTCACCTCTATGTTCTTAATGATTTCATACTTTCATCAGACACAGAAAGCTCTCATGGTCCTCCTTTGCCGCCGCACCCAATGTTGATTGATTAATTTGGCTTTAACCATTTCGGCCACTTACTCCTCCATTTATGGTCGCTGTTGCCATGCAACGTCTTTACTATACGTATTACATTTCTCTTCGTATTTTCATCATTTTTTGTCTTGTTTTTGAATTTTGGTGATGTTTTGTTAAGTATTAAAACGCTATTTTTACACTTTATTGGTTTAACAGTTTTGGATGTAGTTTATTCGTTTTTTTAGCTATGCGACATTGTAATTGTGTTTTCTTCTTGTTCATAGGAATTAAAAGTAATGTATTTGTGTTAGAGATTATTGAAATAGTTGGTCGAATATTTTAGATTGACTATATGTGAGATTAATTTAATTTTTCAATATTTGACAATTTTATTTTGAATTTTGGGCTTTTTTTGTATGGGCAACGTGAAATCTATTTGGACAAGAGCTTGATTCATATAGGAAGTTTTGGTAAATGGACAGTTGCATAAAATGTTTTATGGTAAACAAAGTTTGTTTGAGTTATCATTTTTAGTTTGAAACTGTTACTCTAAAAAGCATTTATTCATTCATTCAATATTGTTAGTTGTTGGTATTATGATTTTCACTCCTGGTTAGCTTTATGAAATATTATAATTGTCCTCTGGTGTTGTTGGTTTCTATCTTTAAACGTATTTTACTCAAAATTTTAGGATGTTTAATTTGTTTTTAAAGGGAAACTCTATTGAAATTTCTTCACCTAGGTTTCATCTTGCCTTACTTGTACATTTTGTAGAGATTGTTAACCAACTTTTGTAAGTTAACTAAAGCAAGGTACAGATCCCTCAAGTTAAAATTAGACGACGGTTATCATAGACCATGGTTTGTTTGGCGAAGCGTTTGAAAAAGGCCAATCGACGCTCAACAATATTTTTCTGTAAAACAAGATAATCGCATTCACATATTTACTTCAGCATACGTAAAAGTACTTATTTACTGTATTCCCAAACGGGTATCATGTCTAATGACGCAAAATAAGCTAGCATCATAAGCAACATTAAAATAACATTATAAGTCATTATAGACCTCGGTTATTTATAAATAATCAACGTTTAAATGTTCACTACCAACATTTTCTCATTCTTGTTGTTTTACATCCAACGTCAGTCACATGTATGACCAACATCACATCTTTTCCTTTTAACGTCCTGTAAGTAACTGATGTTTAATTGGTTAAGTAACAGTGTCACTCGACTTTTGTCCCTTTTTGTCCTTTGCAGATGCCATATTTGATGGAAGTCTAACGCATTGTCCTATAGAAGTGCACAAAAGAATTCCTTCTTAGAGAAAACATTTTGATGGAATTTGCCATGGAAATTAGCTACGTAAAAGTTCAATGGCAAATTTAGAGATGAAAATTTCATAAAAAAATTTTGCCACAAAATTCCTAAAGGATTATGGATGGAATTTGCCATGGAAAAAAATTATATATATGACCAATTCTATTTGAAATTGGGAGTTCTTTTTAGTGAATTGTGCACATGATCACATAATGGTTGTAAATAATTATACCTGAACTCCACGGTGAACATTGTCAAAGTAGTATATCGTCCACAAGTTTTTTTTTTGGAAATTATTTGAAAATTCTTGTGTTTTTGTTGAAACATTTTGAAAATTTTTGGAAGCTTGGATTTACTTGTAAACATTATCAAGGTTGATTTGATTTGAATTTGGAGCAATGGAGTTTGATTAGGGTTCATTCCGTCTTAGAATGTGAGTAAAGAGGCAAAAAATTAGTCTTGGATGATTGCCGTAACAATGTCAAGAATAAAAGTCGGTGAGGAAATTAAGCCTAAAAGTTCATTTTTTAATCATTTACAAAATTTGTCTTAAATTTCGTTTGAAACTTGAAACAACATCACCAGCTATCAATAATAATCGGATCAACTACTGTTGAGATCTGATGGTAATTTTACCAATATTTAGGATCTTTTGTCCATTAATTGGGATATTTAGGATTTGATAGTAAATTTCCCTTTAAAAAAAAAATCTAATGAGCCAATTGTTTTTTCCTTAACTGTTATTGCTGAAAATGAGTTAGGAGGGAGTAAATAGTAGAAATGGAATCATTAACTGAACCAAACTGGTAATCTCAATGGTTATACAGTTAATGAGGCGGCTGGGTGGTGGGTATGGGATGTGACAAACTGACCACATGAGGCGTATTACATATGCTGTTATTTGGTACAACGTATAGAAGCCGCAGACAAAGTTCCATGTATGGAATCACAAAATCTCAACTTTACCCACATGCAGCTAGCAAGTAGCAATAATTGGTTACAACTTAGTTTCATCTCTTAAGGTTACATCAAATTTTATTTTAATTATGTAATTTAAAAAAAAAGTATACTTTTAGTTATTTATTATTGTTAACTTTATTTATTTTTTTTGGTGAAAATTGTTAACTTTATTTAATAGAAAATGATAACTTAACAAATTTGAACATTAATTCTACAACTTATAAAATATGGTTAAATATGAAATATGAAAATAATTATGTTAAGGAATTAAAATGCAATTATATTTTAATAGAATCTAATTGTAATGTCACCGTTTAAATTTATTGAGTCGGAATTTCATGTTAAATAAAATTAATGGCGTTAAAAATAAAAGACTTAAAGTGCATTATTTAAATTTAATTTGTCAAATTTAAATTCAATGTAAATTTAAGGAATCAAATATATACTTTAATCAGTAGTTAAACTACCAACATTTATTAATATATGATTATGCGCTTGAAGCTATGGCAAAAATTTTGGTATTGTGTTTTGTTTATCGCAAATCGTTCAACAAATTACGGCGCCTGGATTATTTTATAATTAATATTGCATGTAATATATAATTTTACTTTGAACATATATAATGATTAATTTTGAAGATATAGTTGATATTTCTCCCTAACTTGACTCTTTCGTCTCCGAATCAGAATTCTTTTTTTTTTTTTCTGTCCAGCCAGCCTCCGAATCAGTATTCTAATCTGACTAAAATGTTTGGTTTAATTTACCGTTTCTTCTATAAGAGTTATTATTAGAGGGGCTGTATTTAAACATACGAGAGTCAGTGTCTGAACTGGTAATTGAGTAAATTTTGTTACTAAATCCACTAAGAAATGAATCACCCAATTATTATTAATCAATTCGTTACTTTCGCAGATTGGGTGTACATATATTCTTACTAATAGGAATTAGGGCTACGGTGTATCCAGCGTTATAAAGTTTTTTTTACTGTGTATCCAATAGCATAAAGTATTTTGTTGATGCATTTTGAAATATTGTTTAAATGCATCAAATACCCTAAAGTATTTTTTATGGTTTGATATTGGATATACAAAAAATATTTAAAGGTTCTAAATGTACCTAAAAATATTTTAGAATATTGAATGCACTAATAAAATACTTCAAAGTTCCGGATGGATCAAAATATACTCGGTGTTGGACATTTAAAAATACTTCAAAGTGTTAGATGCACTGCAAAATATATTAGAGTGTTGGATGTAATTGAAAAATACTTTAGAGTGTTGTAAACATTTTAACCCTAAAAATAAATAAAAAGGCTCTTATAAAAAAAGAAGTAAATCGATGATACCAGACTTTGAACAATTTGTAACAATTTTAAGAATTTGTCAATAGTACACCTGTCCATATGTGGGTATCAGATCTCAAACACTTAGGTCCCGTTTGGTTCAGTGAAAATGTGTCGATGGAAAAGGAAAATTGCGATTTTCCATTGGCGACTGCTGTATGGATCAACATTTGCGATGAAAGGTGGTTTTCCGGCGGAAATTAATTTTTATTTGTACGCGTGAAACTCTCTTCCCACAAAAATGGTGGGAAGCCAAATTCACTCAGTCGTTGGAAGAGTAGACAGAGTTGCCCTCCTGCGCCCTCGCTCTCATTCCCCAGTCCGTCTTCTCCATCGTCGACACCACCGATATGTTGAGCTTGTCCTCCTGCACGTCCTCTGTCTCTTCTTCATCTTCACCACATTCAAATTCAATCGCCTGATGGAAAAGCAAAAATGGAATTGCCCTCCTGCGTGCCTCGCTCTCACTCCCAGGCCGTCTTCTCCGTCGTCGGTACCACGTTTGTGTCTCTTCTTCATCTTCACCCCACTCGAATAGAGAAGATGTGGTGAAAATATATCATCCTCACCCATTCGAATTCAATCGCCAAAGGAAGTATGGCGCCGGAGAAGACGAGCTCATCCTCAAGTGAAAATATTTCACCTTATCCTTAGCCCATTCGAATGAGCTGAGGATGAGGTGAAAATACACCACATCTTTACATATAAATATATATAATTAATAAATATAATATAATTAAATATTATATAATTAAATACTAAAGAATAAATATAAATAAGTTAAATTTTTATCAATAAACACTTATATTTATAAAAAACATTTTACATTTGTCATTAAAGGCAGTATAGTCATTTGATATAATTTTTCTACTCTCTTTTCTACAATTTTAATCCAACCAAATAAAAATTTTCACATCAACCTATTTTTTACTCTAATGCCAACCATACAGCGCACCCTAAAAAATTTTCCTTTCCATTCCATTTCATTCTCTTCAATTCCATTCCAATGGATTCACTCAACCAAATGGGCCTTAGGGCCTACTTGTTTCTAAATTTAAAAACAATTTTTTGTCTTTATAAACAAAAAGCGTTGTTTGATTTGTTTTCGAGAAAATTCCAAAAAAAAAAAAGCCAATTTGAAATTCAAAATCTCTACTTGATCAGTCCAACATCCAAGTTTTCATATTCCTACTCATGATTAAACAGGGAATTTCAAATGTCAGCTACTTTTACAATTTTGCCCCTTGGTTTGATCCCACCCCCTAAATATGTGTATGTTTTTTAAAAAAGCATTCACTACATTTGTAATATGGTTGACAGCATTGATAGACGTATTTACCATTTGAATAACGTCACGTACTATTAGTCATAACATGTTTCAAACTTGAAAAATTCAACTGTTTAGGTGATCGTGTAAGAAATTTATTACATTTGTATTGTAGTTAATGACATTTGTAAAGGTATTCATCATTTGAATTACTCCATTTACTACCACTTCTAACAAATTTTACACTAGCAAAAATCTAACTATTTGGGTAAGAGTGTGAGCGTCTTACTACATTTGTAACGTATTTATCATTTCAATAAAACCATTTATCAATACTTTTAATAAATTTCACACTTAAAAAATTTCACGAGAAGGAGAGTATGTGAAATTGACTACACTTTTAATGTGGCTAAGAACATATCAAAGTCATTAAGTAATTCTATTTTGGAAAAAAAGACATTATTCAAATGATAAATATCTTTACAAATAGTGTAAACACATTATAAGTGTAGTGAATTTCTAAAACCCTCACCCAATTAGTTGAATTTTGCCAAGTGTAGAACTTGTTAAAAGAAGTAGCAAATTGTGTTATTGAATGGTAAATACATTTAAAAATATAGTTAGTTGCATTAGAAGTGTAGCAAATTTCACATACTAAGATACTCTCACTCAAGAGTTGATTGTTTTTAGTGTGAAACTTATTAAAAATATTAGTAAATGGTCATATTAAAATGGTAAATACATTTAGATATGTCGTTAACCACATTACAAATGTAGAACTAGTGTTACCCTTACCCAAATAGTTAAAGTTTTTCAAATGTGAAATTTGTTAAAAGTAGTAGTAAATGATATTATTCAAATGATTAATATCTTTATAAATGTTGTCAACCACAGTATAATAAATTATTTAAATAATTGCACACATTTGTATGATATATATATATATATATATAATTTTGCATATATTATTGAAGGAGTTTGGTAGTTCAATGCTCATCTGTCCTTTAGGGATCCAAGGAGGTTGAGGCTTTTTCAAAGGAGGGGGTGGATTGTAAAAATATCTAACATTTGAAAATCCCTATTTGATAATGAGAACAGGAAGTTGGTATAACAATTGAGAATTTTAAATTTCAAATGATATTTTTTGGAATTTTCCATTTTTTAATAAGTTGTTTTTGAAAACAAAAATAATAGTAACTCCTTTTTAATAACTGTAAAGCAAAAACTATTTCTTTTTTTTTTTTGTATTCTTTAGTTTTTGTTTAGAAAAATTGAGAGACCCTTTATTATTTGCTTGATGATTTTTTTCTCCATTTGAGAACTTAACTTATTTTTTTGTTCAAATTAAATTATTATTGAAACTCTACCCTTTGATTATCTTAGCATAATGATTTTCATATGTAATTTTTTAATCCTTGATTTCTTAAATTTGCCTAATTCTGGTCCTTAAAGTTTGAAATCAATGTTTTTAGTATTTCAAAGGATAAAATGATCCAAATTTTTATTGAATTATATAAATAAATGTTTAAATAAAATAAAATTTGAGAGATCAAAACAATTGATCCTAAACTTCCGGAACCAAAATTAAATTGAGTACAAAATGAAGAGACAAAATATTATATTAACAATTAAGACAATATCCAAACAGATTTTTTCATTACATTTATTTTTGAATCGTACTTTTAGAAACATTTTTAAAAATAACAAAACAGAAAACAGAAATCAATCCACTCTTAATTTCGGAATATTTTTTATCACAAAAAAAATTGAAATATTTCTTGTTATATTAAATCAAAACATAATAAATAGAATATTTTTTTATGTTTTATTGCAACTTTTTTTGGTCCCATTCTTACACGTAATTTACACAAATTCAACTAGAAAATCAAGCTGTTATGATGCTTTATATAAGTGCTAAAATAAAATTCCAAAAAAAGTCAAAATACAATAAGAACGAAAGATATTATATTTTTTATATCAAATTTTTTAATGACATATTACCTGTGTTTTAGTGATCATGAATTATTGGATTACTTGATAAAATGGATATAAAAAAAAGTTTAATATGAGTACTATATAATCCAAAAAGAAAAAGATAATTCAAAAGATACATCGTACATGATTTTATATTGTAGATAATGTCAAAAGGTATACGTAATACACAAGTCATGATACATCGCACACGGGCACATCCATTCACCTGGAATTGATTTTGTGTTTCCCACGTGAAACAGGTGGGCAACATCATAATAATTATTTAATAATTGTTCCTCTCGCTTCCGTATTCCCAAAGTTGGCTGGTCCCACTTGTTTCCTTCTAGGAAAGCTCTAGGTACGGTTGTTTCTGTCTTTTATTTCTGTTTTTAGAAGAGTTTTTTTATGAATTTTTTCAAAATAAATTTTGACAAAAAATATGTTTGGATAATTATGTTTTTAAAAAAGTACTGAAATATAAAAAAATTTATTTAAAACAATTTCTGTTAAAATAAACTTGGAGAACTGAGAGATGATAGGCAGAGTCAATAGTGCAACGATTACAAATGGAGAGTTTGAGGACTTAAGAGATATCACAGAATAATGTGAGAGGCAAAATGGGGAGTATTACCACAAGTAAAAAGTGTACTTAAAAAATAACAAATCATAACAAAAAAATAGAAAAAATATTAAGTGTTTGACAAACAGCCTTAAGAAAAAAATTACAAGAGGAAGAGAATTAGAGAGCAAGAAAAAATTATTTTTATTCACCGTATCAAGTATAAAGTATGTAAATAATGCATTCTATTTGGAGACATAGCTTTATAATATCATGATAGACGGATGTCATGATTATAGAAGATAATAGAGGGATATATGAGAACAAAGAGAATGAGAATTACGTGGAGATATAGACATACATATAATATTTATAAAAAAAGAATACATGTACAAATCGTTGAGTTTTTTGTTTTATCAAGTAGTGTTTTATTTTTCTGGTTTTACAGAAAAAACTTCATAAAAAATTAACAACAAAACAAGTGTTTTTTATTTTTTTTTAACACCAAATAAATGTTGCGAAACAAAGAAACAAACACGCCCTTGGCCTCTGCTATTTATTAGTTTTCCCTGTGGTTCTTCCTTTCTCTCGCGATTATTTGCGTCTCTTATCACTTTAGGAGAGAAAAGGTAAAGGAGAGAGATCTTTGCATCAGACATAAACATGTCTTGTTCTTCGTCGTCGTCAAGATCGCTTGTGTCCATGTGCTCATCAGAAAGCTCAACAACTGTACTTCAACAGCGTCTTCAGTTCATTTTGCATAGCCGTACAGAGTGTTGGGCCTACGTCATTTTCTGGCAAGCTCGGAAAGAAGAAGAGAGCACTAGTACAACAAGGAGCCAAGTGTTATTGAATTGGGGAGATGGTTACTTCCATGGAACCAGAGAGTCCAAGTCAAAGGAAAACAAGACGGCAAGTGATCAATGGCGGAGCCCTGACGGAGGGCGAGAGATGAGGTTTAGTCCAACCCACATGGACCGCGGCAAAGGACACGTGACTGAGTTGGAATGGTTCTACTCGGTGTCCTGGGCTCAGTCTTTCGCCGCCTGGGATGACGTTGTTGGGCGCGCCTTCAGCTCCGCCACACATGTTTGGTTGGCCACCGGCAGTGGCAAAGGCGGCGGCAGGGAGTTGCAGTTCCACGAGTGTGAGAGAGTTCGAGAAGCTTTTACTCATGGCATCCAAACTCTGGTCTGTATTCCCATTCCTAATGAACTTGGAGTGCTTGAGCTTGCCTCCACTGAGATAATAACCCAAGATTGGAGCCTTATTCAAACGGTTAAATCAGTTTTCGAGTTCGACAACTTCATCATCCCAAATCCACCAGTTTTGGATACTGAACCTTACCACCATCATTTCAAAAATGAAGCACTTAACGACTCTGAAGATCTTTTTGTATCTTCCTCCTCCAACCCCCAACCCAAAAGGGGAAGAAGCCAAAAGGACGCCGTTAAAGAGCAAAAGCTGATGGTAATGCCTCAAAACCACGTGGAGGCCGAGAGGCAGAGAAGAGAGAGACTGAATCAAAGATTCTATGTTCTCCGATCTGTCGTTCCTAATGTGTCCAAAATGGACAAAGCTTCTCTGCTCTCCGACGCAGTCACCTACATCAATGAACTCAAGTCCAAAATTGAGGAACTAGAGACAAGATTCAAGAAGACAGAAGAAGACGAAGAAGCCGCGACAATGCGTTATTGCTCGGGTTCTGAAGGGAGCGCGGTCGGATCGGTCGAGGTCAACGTCGTCGGAACGGAAGCGATGATAAGAGCTCAGTGCCCGGATGTGAATCATCCGGCTGCTAGGTTAATGGATGCCCTGAGGCAACTTGATCTTCATGTTCATCATGCCAGCGTATCAAGTGTCAAAGATACAATGCTTCAAGACGTCGTCGTTAGGGTTCCCAATAATTTCATTAGTGCCCAAGCCATGAAAAATGCCATTCTACAACGTTTACAAAACTAATTGTACCCGTGAGATAATTCTTGTCATCTGCGCTGCGCTGACATGCTCAAGTCAAATGCTTCGTCTGTCTCTTTTTTTAGGTATGTATATCTTCTCAAATTTCTCATGGACCCTTTTATATTTTCTCAGTCCCATCCCATCCCATTGATTTCTCTTTCTTCTGGCCACACCATTTTCAAAGAAAGTCAGACCCCATGGAAAGACATTTATAGCATTTTGATTGGGGAGTACAAAAATGACGTTGTAATGCATCCAGTGTACCTAAGAATTTTTCTAAATATATAGGGTTGTGCAATCTTCACTCTTTCAAATTTTTCTATGTTTGGTTTTGATTACTTAGCAAGTAAAATGCCAACTTTTATTAAATTATTATAAGGGTAAATGGTTTAAATAAAATGAAATTTAAGGAATCAAAACCTATTGATAGGAACTTAAGAAATTAAAATCAAAATGAGTGCAAATAAATTTAAGAGACAAAATATATTATTAACACTTACACGTATCATTATATATATATATATCATTGTCTGTCTGTCTTTAAGTGCTTATTCAACACTGTCTTCTTGAATACTGCGAGATTTTGCTTCTTGATATTACGTCAGATTATATGCTTATTTTTTCCCATGAATAATTCATTCACCAGCTGGTAAACCGGGTCATGTGTGGCTTCGTTTGTATCATCAATTTTAATTTGTTATATATATATATATTCCCAAATAAGCTACAAAAATTCATTCTATACAGGTAGGTCTTGAGCAATTTTTGAAAGAATTCTATCTCACGAACACTATATTTTACAATTTCAAACTGTGTGGACGGATGTATAGATCTACTTCCTTCCTATAAACCAGCTTCGGTGCTCATCGTTGGCATAAGAACAGTCCAAATACAGTTTTAATGGTCAATTGTTCAGATTTATTTTTCTTTCTAAATCAAGTATGCGTGATACACCACCAAAAAAAAACTAAATTTCTGACGGAATCCATGTCCGTTGGAAATTGGACGGAAATTCCGTGGGAAAGTTGCCCAGCAAGCAATGCAGGTCTACTACACAGGTCAAAAGGCAAATTGGTTAGCAATTAAGATCAAGGCTCGTAGCATAATTGATGCTCCTGCATCTGAAACAGACTTACGAGCATGTCAAGTGGATGAACTAGAGGTCATACTACCGATAATCGTTGTTGATGATGATGATGAATTGAATAACCAAGGAGAGACTCTGAAATTCACTATGAAGAAATAGATATGCTAGTTAATGATATGGTTCATGAAGAAGAAGAAGAAGAAGAAGAAGAAGAAGAAGAAGAAGAAGAAGAAGAAGAAGAAGAAGAAGAAGACGACGACGACGACGACGACCAAAGAGACTGAAATTCGCTATGAAGAAATAGATATGCCAGTTAATGATATGGTTCATGAACAAGAAGAAGATAATGATGATGACAAATTTGAACATGCAGATGGCAGGTCGTCGCCAGAAGCGTGATGGAGAACAAATAAATGCTCCATCAATTTTATTAAACCCTATGCAGCTTCACAAATTGTCTTTTCATCATATAGCAACTACATCTGCTTCAACTGTTAGCAAACCCCCTGCCATTCCTTGACCAACTAGACGACCCTCATTTACTTCATCGTCTCCAATTAGTAGACCCTCTTTATCACCTCCTGCATCATCTTCATCTCCAGTTATGACTGAATCATCTTCTAGATCCTCATTATCACCTCCTCCATCTTCAATCTCATCTCCTGGAACAAAAAACTCACAACAACACGAGAACGCAAGTCATCATAAAGCTTATATTATTTCATATCTTCCTTTTGTATCTTAACTCGATTGTAACATTTATATTGATTTCTTTAAAATTATTATTAGGTTCAATCCTGATGTTACTAATGTACGGAGTATTATTCCTATAATTCAAGGAAAGTTCGACAATCCGTGTTATAGTTGGAAAGCAACACCCCTCTTATTACAGGTTCAATCAATGGGCGATATATCCTGTCTCCACATTATGCTTTGCAAAATTTTCCTCATTAGTTTTACTTGTTCTTTCTTAATTTTGTTCTTTTCATTTATGTAGAAAAAATGTAAATGGTTTCTAGAACATGAAGATGAGATTAAGAAAAATTGGCATACAAAGTGTGCTGAAACACTAAGAAATACAATGCATATGATTAGACAGAAGGATGGTGAGAATTTATCGTCAAATGCAGTCAGTATTTACTTAATGGATAACATAATATATCTCTATAAATATATAACTGCAGTTTTTGGAGTTAAGAAGAGACCTACATTTTTTGAATTGTTCAAGAAGACGCATTATAATGAGAAAATCTGAGAATTTGCAGACCATCATCGGGCAGCTACAGCATATATCATATTGTATCACTGGAATTGTGCTTGAGGCCCGAGGTCTGAGAACCTTTTTTGGATTACTATTATGATTTGTTGAATCTTTTCAGCCTACACTTTTTTGGACACTCATCATTGGTTCAAGTCACGTTGTATTTGTTTATAATATGCTCGTCATGTTGTATAGCTAGAATTACGCCAAGGGCCAGAGGCATGAGAATCTTTTCACGGATTCCATTTGCTGATGTCACGTATCTTTAGCTGACTTGGCCACAAATTTTTGTTAGTTATATCATGTTGTCAAATATAATTGAGTTAAGGTGTAATTATAACAATTAAATTTTACACTAGGAGATATGACACTATAAAGTTTGAGAAGGTGTAAAAGTAGACATAACGTTACAAAAGCTGTGTAAAAAAACAACACCGATAATTTAACTGTTACTTTTCATCTGTGGACCCATGAAGTCAGTTTTTTCCCTCTCTCAGCCATGTCATCTCTTCTTCATTTCTTTCTCTTTCCCTCTCTCTCCTCCTTCTCTTCTTCTTCTAACCCAAAGCTTAGCCTGATTTCCAGGTTTCCAGGTTATGCCACTGAACCACGTGGAGGCAGAGTGGCAGCAACGGGAGAAGCAGAACCACCAGTTCTAAGAGCTTCATTGGTTGGCGACGTCGAAGGATCCTAGTAGAGTTCTATACTCGTGAGATTCCTCAAGCACTTGTTAGGACCTAACACAAATCTTCGAAGGTTGACTGAGCTGATTATATTTATCTTAAATCACATTACTTCTACAGTAGATGCCGAATTTTTTACTTGTATCTTCTGAGCTTGTAACTTAGCTTATAGACCCCCCCGGACAGAAAAATGGAAGTTATCTTTGTTCACCTTGTATTTTCTACTTATATTGCATTTTTACTTGGTATTATATTTCAGATCTTGTTATGTCCTAGTTTTATCTACAACAACATCATCTTGAAACATTGAGACTGTTGGCCAGCTGAAAGTAGTTGTCATTTATTCTTTTTGATAAATTGCCATCATTTCAGATATCTTAGAAGATTTGGCCAAACTTCAGAGAAAGTAAATCGAGGCATGATTCTGGCTCCTCTCATCGGGATAATCTTAAATTTATTGGATGCTTCTGACAAGGCAGAATGCCAGGAGAGCAATGACCTTGTGGATGTCTTTCCAAGCATGGACTATCCTGATACTGTTCATTATGGATTCCAGTATCTTCTGGATTATAACTGGGTTAGATGTTGTCACCCTTTGACTATGTTAAATCTTAAACCATGAGTCTATGCATTTTCCTCCCTAATGCATCCATTATTCAGCTTCATGCAAATCACAGGTAGTTCATATGAATATTTAATTGCATTGTCTTAAAAATTGTATACAAGGGTTATAGTACTGGGACATCTATTATGCCGAAAGATATTCCAGTGACACGAAGCTTTAAACGGATGCAAGCTCCGTAACAAAGTGGTTTTCATGTCAGCAAGACAATGGTTTGTTGAGAGAGTGATGAAGATGTTGATTGCTTTGGGTTAGAAGAAGAAGAAGAAGAAGAGAAGGAGGAGAGAGAAGGAAAGAGAAGGAAATGAAGAAGAAGAGAGGACGTGGTTGAGAGAGGGAAAAAATCTGATTTCGTGAGGCCCATAGATGAAAAGTAACGGTTGAATTTGGTGCTGTTTTTTTCACCTCTTTTGTAATGTTATGTGTACTTTTGCACCTTCTCAAATTTTATAGTGCCAGACACTTCTAGTGTAAAACTTAATTATTAGAATCGCACCTTAATATAATTTGAACATGAATTCTATTGCCTTTTGTTCATAGGGTGATTGTTGGAAATTGTGCCTAAGGGGCCAATCATTGTACCTCAAACATTATTTATGTATTTTTCTCCATTTAATTATCATATGTTTTGCATGTTTGTTATGATAATTGCATTCATAGACGAATTATGAATATTGTCTTAAATGTCCCTGGTTGGTTGTTTATGCGGGAGCATAGATAAAGTAAGACCAGTATGACTTTGATGAGGTATGGAGATACGAGTCAAGTCATAGGCACTCGTAAGAGTACAAGTTACTAGACCGACCCGCTATGAAAAAGCCGCATGGATTAAATCATTAGTTTATCTCATATGTAATCACGTCACAATGACCTTTGACCTGAGATCATCATAGATTCCTACGTGAGAGTCGTTAAGTTTTAACTTAATCAAAAGTCACCTTTGACCGGGTGATGATAAAGGCTATAATCGGGCTTATGGGTCTTTCATATGGAGGAATGTGAGTGATCAAGATGAGATTTATCCCTCACACTAGTTGGAAAATATTACTGGGCCCCTCGATGAGTGAATCAGAGAAATGAATGGCCATACTATAACGAAAAGGAGTTTTCGTTTCCTTAATCAGACTACTTAGGGATCGATAAAGTAATGGTCAAGAATAGGAGGATGACATCATCCATGCCTCATCCTTGATCAAGATATCATGTGACAAAAGGGATGTAATGTGATTACATGAAAGATTACGTCGTGTTAATGATCCCCATATAATTTGGGTAGTTGTAATGTGTAATACCTCCTATTTTCCCCCTATTTGCTCATATAAGATCACTTATAAACCACTTTTGGGCCTTGGATATAAAAAACTTACCAAAAATTGTGAACTGTAATTTTTAAAATCGGAAAAAAACGCTGTTACTGTTCACGGTTCACTTTTCCAGATTTCTGACCCAACTTTGAAAAATCATAATTAATTCTAGAAAAATCGAAATGGGGTGGTTTCAATTTCTAAATTTAGCTTATTAAGTGATCTATAGGGGAAAAATATTCATTGACCCAAAAACTTGCCCATTTAAATCAATTTATTCTAAAATCATGTGCTACTCAATTGGTCAATTCCAGTTTTTTCCCTTAACTTTAGAAAATCATAACTCTTAATATACACATCCAAATTTCACAAACTTTATATCGTTTTAAAACTTAGGATGTGTAGCATTTATCTAGAAAGTTTAAGCTCAATCGGAGCTTGTTTGCTATTTTTAATCGCCATTTGAAACATGTTAATTTTCAGGGCCTTTGAAACCCATTTGTTTTGAAATCCAACTTTTCTTAAAAATCTCCAAAGCCTCTTTTTGGTTCATAAACCATCTCTTACCATGCATGACTAGTTCTTATCATTCCTTAACATTTTTAGCCCATTTTCATGCATGCATCATCACATATTCCCTTACTACTTCATGTGGAGGTTTATGATTTACTATAATCCATCAACTTGCAAAACAAAGTTCCACAATTTCACAACATTTATACTAACATTCACTCAAGCAAGAATATCATCTTCACCCATTAATAACCTCATCCTTACCCTTGCTTAAGCTTTCCCCTACATGGTTAGTTGGTGAATAATGAGATTTTGAAATCCCAATAGAAAAACTAATTAAACAAAAGTATTGTCACTACAAAAAAAATTACTTATTCCTGTGGATTTTGGCTAAAAATATTTTCCTGCGGATTTTAATCCGCACATATAAGGTTCGTAGAAATTTATTTTCCTACGGATTTTTCCGCAGATAAAATCCGCAGGTAATCTGGAATTTTTTTTAAAATATCTATAAATTTTATTACTAAATAGTTCAAATGTCTTCAATACCCTTGCAATTATTTTCACAAGTAAAAAAATATCTTCAACACCCTTGCAATTATTGCACTCACACATTAATGGAATTCAAATGACATATAACTAGTTTATGACGTTAAAAATACAATAGCTCCGCCATAATCTTGTATACTATACCCCACCAAACACAGCTTCTCACGAAGATAATGGTTGCAATTTCAACTCCTGGAGTTAGATTTCTTCTGACAAGTTGCCATTGGTCGTCTACATTCGCTAACAAGGAAATTAACTCATTCAGAACCTTCACAGGTTGACTTCTCTATAGAATTACAAATAAAAAGGAATTAGTATTAAGACTATGGATTTAAAAAAAGTGTACAAATCATCAATTAAATCCATGCTAGAGAAAGATTTTGAATACATCAGAGTTTTATGTCACAAGAATTGGCATATGCCATTCAACATTGTTGCAATTGGTCATATATCATCATAACAAGAAAATGTTATGCATATGTATCACAGTAAATCCACACATCACCATTTTAGTTGTTAATTACAAAAATATCTTCTAATCTTATCCAAGCATGGCATTACTGTTATCTTTAGAGGTATAGGGATCTAAAATCAACCTCCAGCGTCTATATGATGCCACAACACCATTTTCTAGCACAGACCATGTTTTTGTTGAGTTACAAGTGATTGAAATCATATGGTCACGTTATTGTACATCTGTTTGTCTAGTAGTGCAAGTCCAATCACTTCAATGTACTTTTTTTTTTCAAGAAACAGCATCGCAGCAAATCAATTCTTGACCGCCTAGTTACACTACTAGATGTTAGAATTTAGAATTCAAATTTGATTATTTCCTGATTTTGTTTCCTATAATGTTGCCTAGGATTAGGGGAATGAATCTGCATTAATGTTGAATTTGTAATTCCTGATTTGGCTCCCTTGATTGAGCCTTTCAGCTACTATATATTTTGTACCTTCCTTCACTCAATAATATAACAGTGAGAGTATGATTCTACTGATTCAATATGGTATCAGAGCGGGAGAGTGAGAGAGACCGAGAGCCCAGCCTGGGCGCTGGGTCCGTGAGAGAAGCTGAGAGACTCTGTCTGTGAGAGTGAAACACGAGGGTGAGAGACAGAGAAGTGCGACGCTGACAGAGAGAGAGCTCGACGGTACAGGAGCCTCCAGTAAGGACATGCGTTGACGCCACCACCTACGCCAGCCGCTACAGACGCCACCGACCGGCCGTTCACCGGCGTACGAAGCAGATCTGAGCTGAGCGTGATTCTCACGCGCCGACGGAAACTTCCAGTAGAGACGTCCGTTGACGTTACCGCCGCTGCCAGATACTGCAGAAGACATCGACCGGCCATTTCCCGGAGCGCGACGCCGTTCTGAGCCGCGCGTGGAGTACACGCAGCCGATCACAGCTCCTGCGCGTGAACAACACGCGCCGACGCACTCCCAGGCGCGTGATCAACACGCGCCGACTGCAACCCACGCACCGTCGCCTTCTCATTCCAGGAAAATAAATCCAGCTGACTTCTCTCCACTTTTCAAACCTGTTCCAAGGCATCCAACCAATATAAGCTCAACTCCTATGGCCTTTGTGATTGGTAAAAGTCTTGAGACTCAAAATAATACCTCATTTTCCATTCCCAACGTGAATTTGGTGCAGTCAGGTAACTCCATTATAGCTCTTAATGCAATGGTGGCCAGTGCAAATACATGGATTGTAGATTCTGGAGCAACAGATCATATGTCTGGTAACAAGTCTTTATTTAACAATATCAAGTATTGCCATGAGAATCTCAGAGTAAAAGTGGCTAATGGAATGTATACAAAGGTTGAAGGAATTGGGACTGTAGTATTATCTAAACATCTTGAAATTCACAACGTATTATTTGTACC
>JANTPZ010115298.1:0-11533 GCA_025593235.1 Vachellia pachyceras
GTGTAGATAGACCAAGCATGCAATATTGTTATGCAATTTAATGAGATGCATAAAGGGGAAGAGTTAAAGCATGCAAAAGAACCTAAAAAAAGGTCCAAAGCCCTTATCAAAGAGCAAAATTGTTATGACAGTGAAAAATAATAAATGAAGTCTAATTGATATGAAATTTTTCAATTAAATACTACACATACCAAGGTTTAAAATTAGCCAAATTTTATTGAATTTAGATGTGTAGATAAAAAGTTATGGCATTCCAAAGTTGAAGGTAAAACCTGGAAAATTGAAAAAATAACCAAATGAATAGTGTTTATTCACACAATAAACTATATTAATTGGTTAAGAAATTGGTTAAGGAGATTTTTTTTTTTCCTTGTAGAGTACTCCCTAAGCTTTTTTTAGAGACTTGAACTACTTGATTTCGATTTTTCTAGATTTAGTTATGATTTTTTAAAGTTGGGAAAAAAATCTGAAATTACCAAGTGAACAGTAATCATGAACAGTACTTTTGCAAAGTTTTTAATTTCACTTGGTTATCTATTTGAAGCATTGAACTGCCATAAAGTGGTTCATAATTAGTCTCTAATATAAAGTGAAACATGCTAAAGAAGGTGTTACATATCTCATATAGGATCTAATACTATTGCACTCTCTAGCAGAGGGTTTGGATTCTAAAATCACCTCCAATGCCAGCACTGTCAACTTGAAATATTATTTTCATAATCAATGAAACTTCCCTTCTTACCTCTGATTCGTCAACTTTAATCACTCCTCCAAAACTCCAAAGGCACATATAGAAGAAACTGATGTTGGAAGAAGATTTAGAAGTGCAACTTGATTGGAACTACACTTGCATCGATGATTGGTTTCCTTCTCCGGTGAAACTTGTCTTTTCCACTTGCATGGATTGATTGGAACTATCTTGCTCCCTCACGCTTTGTTTTCTGTGGCGCTGAATGATAGAAGAAAGGGAGAAGCAAAGAGATTTAAGGGTTGTGTGCGCGCGCGCGCGCGTGAGAGGGAGAGAGAGAGGATGGAAGGTCCGTTTTGCCCTTCTAACATGTTTTTGTTTGCAAACTAGTCCCTTTTCATTATAATGAGAATCTCAAAACTTTCCAAAATAAATTCTTGATATATTTTCTAGGCTCTTAAGCCCATGAATTAATAATTTCTCTAAAATACTTGGGCTAAAATTTATCCTCTAATTATTTCTCTTGAATTCTTCCATAATTCCCGATAAAGTGCCTTTTTCTTGGATAAAACTCCCTTAAAATATTCTTGGAGTGCATTCACCATTCCTTGGACATGAAACCATTTTTTTATAGATTCACATAAATATTAAAATGGTTTCCCCCTCTTTTTACCCAATTATTTGAGGCCTCTTATTATTTTTCACAATGATATTTGGATGATAATTCTTTATTTAGCTAAAATTCAAAAATACTAAAAATTCATTTTTGAGGTAATTTCTTCTATTTATACCTCAATTGTGCTTCAAAAATAGTTTAGAGAATCATCCTCTACCTTTCTGTGCATTCGGGAAATTTTCTAGAAATTTTAAGCATAATTTTCCAAATTACTCTTACACACTCACAATTTTCAAAAATTACGCTTTTGAGATGCGGGAGACATACATTGTTACCTTCGTGATTCCACTATTTTTTTGGCCCTTGATTAACCTTTCACCTTTGACCTTTACTTGGGAGAGCCAAACATTACATAGTCGTTGGGAATCATTTAACTTTCGAGATACATTTCAAGATTATTGTCTAACTGAGCTTGATAGCCTATATAATTTACGCTTATTCTTGTACTTCTTGGCCCAAAATTTGAGATATAACAAGGTTGACCTAGGAAACGTGGACTTGATCACCCAACCGATCTGATCATATCTCTAACCTGGGAATTTTTGACCTGGGGTGGCCGGTGTGACTCGGGGTAAATCGGTCATAACTCGGGTAACCCGTGGAAACCTATTTTTTTAAAAAAATATCTGATTTTTTAGTTTTAGTGAACTTATACTATTTTTAACTGGATTTATTACTTTAGTTTATCATAATATTAATATTTCTTACTTTTATTTTTTGGATTACTAGATCAAACTACCACTAACTTTAGTGATTTTGTTTTAATGCTTCATTTTTTTTTATTTTGTAGCTTTTAAAGCATTTTAAGAATAACCTTATATTCTCAATGTTGCATTTCAACGATTCAAATTTTATTTTATACAAAATATTTTTTGTGCTTTCTTTATTGCAGTATTAAACTATTGATATTAAAATTTAGCAATTTACATCTAATTAATTATTTTTATTTTTTATAATTTAACATTTTGATGGTGATTCCAAATTATAGTAAATCTCAATGGTTTAATTAGCTTTTTCTAAGTGATTTTACTTAATTCAAGGTAACTATGTGACAGAGGTTTTATTTTGACTTACGTGAAAACTATTTTAAATTTTTTTGCCAATCATCCTCAACCTGTGTAAAAAATGCTTTTTAAATTTTTCTTTTTTAATTGATGCTGGATATTTTGTGTGAAAGTGTTTTCCCAATTCTCGGCTTTTTTAAGATTTAAATGTTGATCCAGTTAATTCAGATCTTCTTTGTAATAAATATTAGTCACAAAAATTAAATAAAGCAAATAATAAAAAATAACTTTATACAGTACAAAAATAATATGATCTTATCTTACACAAAGAACAGTTAAACAGGGTGACATTATTTGACCAAAGAACTTAAGGTGACCTTATTTGGCAGAAGAACTACCAAATAATGTTGATAAGTATCTATTTTATATGAAATAATTACCTAATATTAATCTTTTAGTACTTAATTTAAGTTTAAATGTGTTAGTTAAAGGTTAATTTTATAAAGGAATAATTATAAGAATTAATTTTTAATTTAAAATTTTCTTATCACTCGTTAAATTCCCTTAATGTTTATCATTTTAATTACATAGTATTACTTCATATTGGATTTCATGTGCAAGACATTTTGCAATTAATTGCTTGGAGAACATAAAAATGAGAACCCAAAATAAGCTGAAATAGAAGTGTGAGCCACGATAACCCTTTTTTCCCCGTCTTACTCCATTAAATTCACGCTGGCATAATCTAGCAAACACACTTCCATATTTTCGCGCATCATTCTTTCTCCATATCACACCCTCTTCTTTTTTTCCCCCTTTTCCAATCCTCTCTCCATTTTCCATTCACGTCACTATACCACCTCTCTCTTATTCATCGCAATTATCCACTCAATACTCTCTCTTACAATCACACACACATCATATCACTCCATTAAAAATCACGCCACCTCACATTCTCTCTCCATCTCTCACCATCACATCACCTCACATTACACACACCATCTCTCTTTCTCTCACCCCTCCTCTCTTTTCTCTTCATCAGATTTTTGTTTTCTTTTTATCCGTCACATCTATGAGTGACTAAACACGTATGTCGGATGGTGACGATGAAATTTACTAATCTCAATCCTTGAATAATTAAAAGAGTTCTTTAAATTTTAATTTTATTTTCTAATCTCAATATGTATAGATCATAATTCTATGTTGTTAGAAATTATGATTTATATGTATAAAAGATGATTATGATCATTAGATGTAATCTGGATTGTGATACTTGCGATAGATTGGTACTTTAGATTGTGATTGGACTATAACAGTCTTGTTATTCAATTGCTTTCATATATTATCTAAAATTAATTGATTTGCTAGTTTTGTAGGAATTAATTGGATGTAAAGAGGATTTTTTATGAATCTAACATGAGTTAAGCACTAAGATATTTCTAATTGATTAATTGAGTCTAGGTCTAGATTATATTAAAAAAATAGGAATATTGTTTATAAAGTTTCTTGCTAGTCTTTGTACATTCATCTATTACATTTTCACTCATTCATTCACTTTGTAAATTAAAATACCCATAAACAAGTAGCCCTTTTAGAGTTTGTTTGGATGTATGGTTGAAAATAGCTTTTATAGATTCCGAGGCAAAACCTAGGTTTTGGAGAATAGATTTTGGAAAATAGCCTTTACAGATTCCGAGGTAAAACCTAGATTTTGAAAAGTGATTTATGTTTGGGAAGTTATTAGCTTTTACGGATTCTGAGGCAAAAAAAGTGGGTAGGAAAGAGAAAAGTTGGAAAGAGAAAGAGAGAAAAAGTAGGAAAGATGAAAAAAGAAAAAGTGAGGAAAAATTAAGAAAGAGAAAACATGGGTTTCAAACTGAGGTTTTGTAACCAAAATAGCTTTTGAGAAAAAAAAATTTGCTTGGATAAAACCTCGATTTTAAGGTAAAACCTAGGTTTTGAAATCAAACCTAGGTTTGTAACTGAGTTGCCAAACGAGCCCTTAGTCTAATTAGATAGATAACATACACTTCACACACTCCACATAGATATTAACCTAGGTTAATGTTACTATATTGCATTTAGCTTAATTTTATTTGATTGCCCACGGTATGACTTATCAAATGTCACCTTATTTCATGGTTATTAACAAAGAACTGTCTTGTAAGATGATCTAAAGAACTGTCAAATAAAGACACCTTATTTGATAGTTAATTATTAACAAAGAATCAACGATAGTTGAGAATCGTCAAATGTTTTGTCATTGGAATATCTATGCTCTCATATTTAACGATTTGAAACTGTCGAATATAAGCAAAAATAACCATTAAAAATCAATAATTTTATCATCCTAACGATACAAGTGTCCTTATACAAATCCAATGTCAAATGGAGTGAAAATACTAAAGCCAACCTACTAAATTCCAACAATTGCATAAATTCTGAACAAGGTATGATAAATTATAAGGTTGAAGTGTAAATTTGACTTGAAAGATTTTTTAAGAGTAACGTTGCCTAGAAAATTTTAAAATTGACTAATGTTGCCTTTTACCATTAAAAATGTTAATAGTCAATACCAATTTTTACTGTTCAACATTAGCTTTTTAAAATCACTGGACACCATTCGTCTGTTTCAACCCTGCATCACAGTTGATATATTTCAAAGAATAGACTTTTTGGGTCCTCCTCAAAAGTTCAACGCCAGCACCGGACATATGCCATGCGATTTGTCCTCAAGTGTCAATTCTAAAGTAAAGGCAAATTGAAAGAGGTAAAGCACCGCCATAGAGGTAAGGAAAAGCACGTACGGTGTACGTGCATGTGTGTGTATAAATATGGAAGGATGGTTGAGAAAGAGAAGCAGAAAGGAGGTGAGGAGTAGTATATACATACACAGACAGATAAGTACATGTCAATGATGATGATGAAGAAAAAGAAGGTGATGATGCTATTGGTAGTAGTGGCGTGGGCTCTCATAACTGTTGGGAGCTCGGCGACAAAAACAAGCAGTACTGTGCTTTGTCTGCTTGTTGATGATATTTCCTCTTTCAATCGAAGCTTCTTCCCACTGACTTCATTTTCGGCACAGCCTCTGCCACCTACCAAGTCAGTCATTCTTTTATTTCATTCGCAACCCTCTCAATCTTCGCATGTATGCATGCATACATGTGTTTGTGTATTCATTAAAACATAATCCGCAATATCATGTTGTTAGTAATTTATACATGCAGTACGAAGGTGTGGCCAAGGAAGGCGGCAGAGGACCCAGCATATGGGATACCTTCACTCACAAATACCCAGGTCCCTCTTTCTCCATATCCAACCACTATAAATCATAATTATTTAAAAAATGACTGTTCACACCTGTACGTACCTCCATTTTAAGAACCGTGCATGGAGTGATAGTTGTAAGTCACTTGTATGTATGTACGTGCGCGCTTGCAAATGAATTAAGTGACAGTTTGTTTTTTGATTCACTGGTTTACAGAAAAAATAGCAGATGGCAGCAATGGAGATGTAGCAGTCGATAAATATCAAAGATATAAGGTATGTATGTGTCTTATAGGTCAAATTAAGATTCAAACTAATTACTTTAATTGCATCTATCCTCCAAGCAAGTCTATACTTACTTCATCATGCACATGTTCTATACTTTCTTATGGTAAACTAAGGGCAAGTCCTTGTAAAGCTCAGGCTGGGTTATCAAGTCCGCTTTTGAAATTTAACGATATGAAGTGCACCTTACGAAGAACTTTTAAAAAAAAACAAAGAAAGAAAGAAATAAAACCACCCTTAAAAATATTATATATGAGATTGTCTTTTGGTTATGACCTGATATAGGAGGATGTTGAAATCATGGAATATATGAATCTAGATGCTTACGGATTTTCCATTTCTTGGTCAAGAATCCTGCCAAATAAGTCAATTTTCAAGTTCTCTTATGATGAGTAAAATGCTTCGCAGAGTTTTTAATTAGACGGCCTTGATGGATTCTTGTTTTTGTTATCTTGTGTGAGTGCAGCGGGGAGGCCAAGCGGAGGTATAAACCAAGAGGGAATCAAATATTACAACGACCTCATCAACGAGCTACTTGCTAAGGGTCAGGAGCCGACTTTTTATTAATACATTGTTTATGCTTACATTTTAATTTATTTCTAGACTGCTCGTGATATAAATATATAGACATACAGGCTTAAAACCATTTGCAACGCAGTTTCATTGGGATCTTCCACAAGCCTTAGATGATGACTATGGGGTTTCTTGAGCTACGATATAGTGTGAGTGAGAAATTAATTGATTGATTAATAATAAGAAAGGATTGATATAGTGAGTGAATGAACGAATAAATAATATATGGATGATCTAATGGAACAGGAAGGACCTTGGGGAGTTTGCAGAATTATGTTTCAATGAGTTTGGGGACAGAGTGAAGCATTGGATAATACTGAACGAGCCCCATACTTACAGCAATGCTAGGTATGCGACCGGGCAAATAGCACCGGATCGATGTTCGGATTGGCTCCATCTTAATTACTCCGGCGGCGATTCCTCCACTGAGCCATACAGTGTTACTCGCAACCTCCTTCTTTCTCACGCTTCCGCCGTTCAAATCTACAAGTCTAACTTTCAGGCATCTCAAAAAGGTGATAGGCATAACTTTGGTCTCCAAATGGTTCGTGCCCTTGTCAGAGAACAAATTTCATCAATATGCTGCTACACGAGCTCTTGATTCCATGTTTGGATGGTAAAGTTATTGATAACAGAAATAAAAGATATCAACCTAACCCCGCCGTACTTAGTATTTTTTTCCCCTCTCTTCTTGGTCTCTCTCGATTCCAGTCGACATATATATCCCTATATGTGCAGGTTTATGAGACCATTGACAGAAGGTGAGTACCCGAAAAGCATGCAAGTTTTAGTGGGAAGCTGATTACCAAAGTTCTCAAGAGTCCAGCCTTGTTAAAGGCTCTTACGACTTTCTTGGCCTTAACTACTACACTGCTAATTATGCTGTCAATGCACCTATTACCTCCGATGTCAAACCCTCCTATCAGACCGATTCTCTCCTCAATCTTACAAGTATTTCTTATTTTTAATTACCTTTCTCTTTAACTTGCATTACATATCTACTCACTCATGTTACTAAATTGAATTCTATGGTGTAGCTGAGCGCAACGGGAGACCCATTGGTCCAAGGATACGTAATTCTTCTATTTGCTTTATTAATGTGTGACTTAGCTTCAAGCTCTATCTGATCGTTTCTATATTGGCAGGCTGCACCTAATTGGTTATATATTTATCCCAGAGGAATCAGAGACCTACTGCGCTATATCAAGGCTGAGTATAACAATCCTTCGATTTACATCACTGAAAACGGTAGGTGCATATAAGCAATACTAACTGTAAATTCTTCATTTCTCTCCAATATTGAATGCCATATTTAATATGTTTTTCTTTACACACTTGGATAAACTGCATGATATTAATTTTTAGTTGTAATTATTGGTATGGACGAGTTCAATGATCCAACTCTAGCACTAGATGAAGCCCTCCTAGATAGTTATAGAATTGATTACTATTTTCGCCGTCTTTATTATATTCGATCTGCAATTCTTTAGTAAGTGTATACGGAATTTCCTTCTTGATAAGTTCACTATAAAGTCATTTTATTCATACTATTTAAATTAATTTTACGTCTCTCTCCCTTTCGTACTCTTGCAAGGGATGACGTCAATGTAAAAGGATATTTTGCTTGGTGATTGCTGGACAACTTTGAATGGTTCAATAATTTATTGACGATCATTTTGTAGATTTTGAAGATGGCGTTCGAAGACACCGCAAGCTGTCGGCTCAATGGTTCAGGAACTTCCTTAAAAATATTAATTAATATGATGTACCAAATGATCGTCAATAAATTATGATTCATGAATAAATTTCCGTTAATTATGATGGCACTCTTTATAATATATCAATATAATGTTATCCGTGTTATGTAAACCTTGTCTTCTTCTCAATTCTATTGGCAAAAAAAACAGAGATCTTCTTGTTAATCCTTTTAAATCATTGAATGAAAATCCAAAGAGAAGACGATGGGAAGGGGAAAGGAGACGTTGCTATCCTTTTTTTAAGATTTAAATGTTGATCCAATTTTTTTAGAATTGAAAAAAAAGGAAATTTATTTTGGTACGAGGAAATGTTATTTTATAGTTTTGGGTTCCACACAAAAGCAACATAAGATTTGTATTGTAGCTTGTTTGGGACCTATATTGGGTCTGGTGGAGCACGTGCAACTCACTCCATGGATTGGCTAAGTATTGACCCAACATTCACTTTTGGGCCTGAGATTGGGAAATTACCATTTACCACTCCTCTAATTGGGGATTAATATCTAATAAATTCTGGAAATTAATATAAGGCATGCTATAAGAACTTTCTACCATAATTAGATCCTTTTTATTGTAGAGAAATTTTTCCAAAGTTTTCAAGCCAACCGATAACCCCTTAGCATTTTCCCTTGAATTTACAACAAAATAAGTTTGAAAATTATTCAATTCACCTTTTGAGGCAATCATACTAGAGGTGGTAATGCGGCGGTGGGCTCAAATACCCGCATGTATATGGGTTGAGAAATTCCAACCCAGCCCGCGCACGGTTGCTTGGCGAGCTACCTTTTTTAAAAAAAATTATATTTTTTCACCTATAATATTTTTTTAATTTGAACTTGAAATATCTTTTTTATTTTTTAATACCTAAAATGAAATATTATTTTTCATAAAGTTAATTTATAACAATACAATACAACTTAAACATAAAATATCCAATTCAAATTTTAAATAATACAACTTGATCTATACTACACTTTATAAAATTGAATTTAAACTAAATATAAATCAATCAAATGATCAACAAACATCCAATTTTAATTAGGTTTAAATTATTATCAAAAGTTGTCTACATATTTTTTATAAATCAATTTTAATTTTTTAAAAAATTAAAAAAAAGTGGGTTGGAGACCAACCCGCGGCAGGTGCGGTGGGTCAAAAAGACTCACATCTAAATGGGTCTCGTTTTGACCAACCCAACTCGTCACTAGTTGACGGGTTCAGCTCCTATATTACTAGCTATAAATCATACTACTCATTAATATCTTATAATCCTTTTTCCTATTTTTTTTGGAATTTTCTGAATTTTTTCTTAATTTCCGATGATTTTTAATAATAACAATTTTGCCCAAATTTAACCTTATTTATGCGCTTTTTGTAGTACGAAGATTCATAAATCCATATTATGAGTTTTGCAATGGAAATCTTGCGTACCTCTTTCCATATCGTATGAATACCGTATTTCTTGATTCCTTCTGAAAGGGAATTTCTGGCACAGCGATGGACTGTCGAACACCGTCACCCCGTCAGAGAATTCGTGATTGAATAAATAACTATGCGTATCTGTTCTGAGCGCTGGTCTCCCCCTTATATAGCCTCCCATCAAGGCAGTTAAAGGATTCAATGACCAGACACAACTCTCTGAACACAACTCTTCATTCGTAATTCAAATAATGATGCGGGACACATCCGGTGATACATTTAATATATTAAAATAAATAATATCTAAATAAATATAATAATATATACACTTAAATTTCTAACATTCTCCCACTTGTTCCGCAACTTAATATTATTTGGTGACTAAGTTCATTTAAGTAACACTACATGAACTACGGCGACAGATCCTCATTGATCAAGTATTGTCTTCCATAATCACAAGTAGTGCTCTTACTTAAAGGGGTAATACTTTATGAATAAACCTTAATGTTTATTCAATTCCTACCTTAATGTTTATCATTCTCATCGACATATATGTATACAAATATCTAATAACAAAAGAAAATGATAACAATAGAGGAAAATTCATCACATCACATACCTTCTTTAATCGTATAATGGCTTAAGCCCCATATCATGTACATGTACAATAAAGTCTTTCGGTTTCATACCTTTAGTAAAAGGATCAGCTAGCATTTTCTTTGTATTGATGTATTCAACCGAAACTTGGCTATTTCTAACTCTATCTTTTAATGATAGAAATTTAATTCAACAAATCTACTTTGAGCTTCGCTCTTTTTGTTGTTGCCAATGGCCACCGTAGCTTTGTTATCACAAAACATTCTAATTGGCCTAGAGGTCGAATCCACAATCTTAAGCTCTGTGATGAAATTTCTTATCCAGATTCCTTGTGTACTTGCTTCAAAAGCCGCTACATAATCAGCATCACGAGTACTAGTTGTTACAATGTTTGTTTAACACTTTTCCATGATATTGCTCCTTCTGCTAAGAGAAAGACATAGCCAGTAGTAGATATTCTTGTATCCTCGCATCCTCCTAGATTAGAATTTGAATATCCAATCACTTCAAGATTGTTTATTCTTCTGTATGTGAGCTTGTAATGTTTTGTACCCTGAAGGTATCTAAAAATATTTTTTGTGGCTAACTAATGTTTCATTTCAGGATTACTTTGATATCTCCCTAACATACCCATAGCAAAAGCTATATCATGTTTCGTGTAAACTTGCGCATACATTAAGCTTCCTACTGCTAAGGTGTGACACTCCTTAATTTACTCCTTAGCTTCATTACAAAGTAGTTTAGGATTAAAAGGAAACCTCATTATGTTCAAAGGGTCCAAAAGTTTCAATTTAAAAACTTTCAAGTTTATGAAAGTTACTATTCACTGGTTTTAGGACCAACTTTGAAAATTCATAACTAATTGTAGAAAAATCAAAATTGAGTGCTTCCAATTTCTATTTGAAGATTGTAAGTTCCTTTACAAGGGAAAAATACTCCTTGAGTAATTTACTTGCCCACATGACAGTTTAATTCGTAAAAATACACTGTTCACTTGGTCATTTTCTATTTTTCCCAGGTTTTTCAGTGATTTTCTTCAAACTTTGGAACTTAATAACTTTCTGTACAAAACTCCAAATTTAGTGTTCTTTGGCTTGATAAAAAGCTCGCAATATTCTTCTGTAAAATTTCATTCCATTTGGAGTTTATTTACTCTATTTCTCGTTAGCCCAAAGTTAGGGGTTTACTTAACTTAAACTTAACATTTCAACAACTTTTTCCACTTCAAAACTTCTCTAGTTAAAGCCCTCACTTCTACTTCTTT
>JANTPZ010115300.1:0-28535 GCA_025593235.1 Vachellia pachyceras
TCACTTCAATAGATATGGGAGTTAAAGGATTGAACTAAAGAATTATAATTAAGCTTTAATCCAACAACCGAGCTACCTCGAATTGCCACAAAATATTTTCCAAACTTCCAATTTACTAACTGCCACCAGAATAGTAAAAATGAATTAAGGATAATAAAACCACTGCTTAATCGTAACTCTTAAATTCAAGTAATAGAATTAAAGCTAACAAAAGATTATTTGATCCAAGATTCTAAGCCACATTAGAAAATCACAAAATATTAATTCTAAATTCAATACAATGAGATACCACAACATCATACTTGAAATTAAAGTTATAATAAGTCCAATATCAATTGCCAAGCAATAATTCCAGTTACAATAATCTTCACAGTATAATCCAACTTGAGCAAATAAAATTGTTCCAACAATTAGAATAACTATCCTAAGACCTAGGAATTGTTAATCAATTATTGGAGAGAAAATTAAAGCAACTAAAACTCCCATTTGAAGACTCAAACTCATGCTATTGTTGTTGAATTAGAGAATCCCAAACTTAGCCAAAAATTGCCATGGAGAATTCCAGAAGACCAAACGCTGCTTCTGCCATTTATTTTTTCACGGGACTGCGCAGTGAAATGACGGCGAGGTGAGGAAGAAAAAGACTGGGTCTGCACAGTGAGCTGGAGTGCGTCGGTGAAGCCTTCGTGTGTGCTGAAGATGTTGAATGGATGATGACAGAAGATGGCTCTCCTCCCTCTTCCGTGGCGGCGTCGAAGGAATGGGAATTGTTGGATGATGGAATACAAAGCTTGGCGGCTGGCGAATGAGTGAGTGAATGGATTATGGAATAATGAATGGATTGATGAAAATGGGTTGGCGGCTGAAGGATTTCCCCCGGTGAATGGGTGATGAATGGAGAAAGGGATATGTGCTGCTCCTCTCCCCGGAATGAATTGATTTAGGGATTTTTTTTAATTCCCGCTCCAGGTGGCGTCTTGTGGAGTAATGAATGGATGATGATAGTGCTGATTTTTTTTTGGGGATAATGGACTTATGCGTGGCCCTTGGATGTGTGGTGAATGGGTCCAAAACAAATGAATAGTGGCAGTGTATGGAGTGGTCTAATGGGCTCTAATGATTGACTTTTGACTCCAATGAAATAATTTTTTTTGATCAAACAATGTACATCCTTGTTACATTCAAATAATGTTCAATTTATAGCTTCAACCTTTACTAGATGGATCCCAATAAAATTCTTTCAATAATACCTACAATGACAATTGATTTTGAAAAGCATCAGGTCCTAAAAATCAATCATTTGATAAAATGATTAAAAATATGACCATTTAACTTTGATTATATTTAATTTCACATAATTGTCATTAATCAAATTTAATGCATTTGAACCCAATAAAAGCCTAACAATAGGATCAAAATTCCCCCAAAATGTTACAAATTCACTTGACAAAATATGATTAAATCATGTTGCTTTCAAAGAAGGATCAGTGGATGGATATAAGGTATATTTCTTGAGAATTCTTACAATTTGCAGTTACTGGGCTGATTTGGTTGACCGAACTGGAGGTGGTTGAGAAATATCATCTAGGTTTATTTTATACAAAAAAAAAAGTTTTGAACTTAAATTTAAAGTGCGCTTTCAGATATATTTACAAGTTATACACCAACAAGATCATTGCATGACATCTTTAGGTGATATAAGAGGTTGCCGTTTGTGACACATTTTGTGGGTAGCAAGCCTTGTGGAAGGCTGGAAGCTATGGAGAGTATATCCACCAGTTGTGGGGTACCTCAGTAGCCTTGTCAGAAATGAGAATTATTCCTTTGGAGTTTGTGGATAAGTTTGACATGCTAAGAAAGTAGGGAAATGACAAATTTTGAATGAAAAGGAAATTATTATTATTTTCCTTTGCAAAACCCGTTTGGTCAGCTATTTTGTCCGGAAAAGCAATTTTCTGGCAGCGGTAAATTTTCTCCCATTCATGGGAAGCCCTCTTCCTCCTACTTTTGGTGCAAACCAATCTTTCAAGTAGTGAATTTCCAAAAATAGCATATTTCACCTTCTTCCTCCTTTCTCTCCTTTCTTCATTAATTTTTTTTAAAAAAAAACTGTTCTAAGAATATTTAAGACGTTACTGTAAGTTCGAATTCTTTGGGAAAAGCAAAGTAGCGGCTTCTCTCTAATCATTCATTGTCTGTTCACGTTATTCTATCTACCTTTTTCCTTTAATTTACTCTGTTGTGAAATTCTTGATTCACTTTACAGTGTTAGTGTTAGATTCAAAGAGAAAGTGATATTCATTTCTTTACGCTTGCGAAAGAAAATCGTACAAAATAATATAATATCCATCTCAATATATTATGGCGTAAAGTCCATCAAGGTAAAATTTATTCTACCTTTATCTTTGATTCATTACAACAGACAATTAAGTTACGATAGTAAGATCAAAACCATATATTCCTTGCAATCAATCCAAGGTATTCCATTTCAACATGAAACACGTTAATGGTTCGAACTTGACATCTGGACTTACGCTTGCTCAAGATTGGGAATCCATTGATAGCTGGGCAAACCATACCTTTAATATATATATATATATATATATTGGCCCTTACGCTGTTCATGATATATAAACATACACATGACAATTATTAGTTAAGTATTCAATTGAAGTCAATCAAGCGAGAGAGAAATGAACTTGCAGGAGAAACTACGCAGTGATGCTAGGAGAGGCAAGTGGTCAGAAGTATTCGACACGTACATTAAAGAAAGGGAGCTTCGCACGACGCAGATAACGGGGACCGGAGATACTGTGCTGCACATGTTAGTGTCTAATGGCGAAGAGAAGGTAGTGGCAAACGTGGTGGACTTCTTAGACGTCGAACAGAAAGATCTCGAAGAGAATCGTGGGACCGTCGACGTCGTCCTTGGGGCCGAGAACAAAAGAAAGAACACTCCTCTACACATAGCAGCTTCAATGGGAAAAGTTGAAATGTGCAAGACGATAGGTCGCGCAAGCCCCTCTTTGATTGTTAGACGCAACGTTGATGGCGAGACGCCACTCTTCTTAGCGGCTCTTAGTGGCAAGAAGAAAGCCTTTCTTTGGCTTCATTATATTTATGCGGATCACCTTGGAGCTTCTTCTTCTGTGGACTCCGCTCACTGCATAAGGGACAATAAAGATACTATTCTTCATTGTGCCATTGCAGAAGGGCACTTTGGTAAAGCGAAACTAACATTAATCTATTTTGCTTCTTATGTCACAGTCTACTCCTATAAATTTACATTAATTTTCGTTTTATACTTTTAATCCCTTAATGCTAACTTTACTACAAAATGCTGACAAAGCATAATTAAATTTTGATTTTTAATATCGTCCGAGGTCCCAGACCCATTGCTCCTCTGTCCCCGACTTCCTCCGACCTCCTCACCTCCTCAGCCCTTCGTCCTCAACCTCTGTCATAGTGTCATCTTTACTTTTTCTGCATTTTCCATTAGTGAGAGTTAACCGTGTTTGCATCAAGCGACTAAGGGTATATTTTGTGAACCTAGGGGATTAAATTGAAACTACTTGTAAATATATAGGATCAAATGTATTCTTCAGCCTAATCTATCTTGCCTCTTAATGTATTGTCGTTCTAATTAATATATTGTTTTGAATGGTTTCGCTTGATTTATGATATATTTGGCAGATGTGGCAATTGAGATAATTTATCTTTATAAGGATCTTGTGAAAGTCACCAGTTTCAACGGTGAAGGGTTGTGTCCACTACATCTCCTAGCAACAAATCCTGCAGCTTTCAAAAGTTCTAGCCTCTTTGATCGACCATACATTGAATATCTCTTCTACCATTGTAAGTATTGTTTGTCTAATTATTGATGAAACACTCATTGTGCGCGCGCGCGTGTTGGACTCTATTTCATGCTTGGCAATCTTGAGGAGTAAGCGTTTCTTTTTATTGTATTGCATTGGGCAGTGGCCCTCTTACTGCTTCACTCTCTAAATATTTTTAATAAAATACCTCAGCTTCTCAAATGTTTTTTTACTGATCATTGAATTCTACTAACAAACGAGTAATACTTTGATATCTTATGGGAATAAAATGATGCATTTTTAATTTTTTTTTTGACTTTTGACAAAAAGTGCACTATGAAATCTAATGATGATGAATAGGAAATATAACGTTTGAGAAGTTGAGATATTTTATGAAATATCAGAGAGCATTATTGTATTATTGATGAGACATTGTGTGTTAGACTACATTATATATTATCTTAACAAGATTGTTGTTTATTTATTTATTTTTGTGTTTGGTACTTGAAAGTATTGTCAGTCAGGGAGAAGAAGAAAGCTACGAATATTCCTGAGTTGAAAGAAGAACACAGATCAAATGTCTTCGGTGCTGCGTCCAAGCTTATTGATGGTATGTTCAAGCTATTTTTTTACCTTCACAGACGTGTATCCATTTTAGTTAGCAGCTTAAAGGCCTTATCCTAGTTGTTACTAGCTCGAGGTATCTCACCTGTAATGAAGAAAAAAATAAGCCATTAATTTTATCTGAAATTTTAATAATTTTTTTACTTTAACTATGTTTCAATAGAAAAATTTGATATTTTTATTACATTCTTAATTAGCTTTCTCATAGTTAATGTTTAAAATAGGAATGGATTTCGGTGTTAAGTGGATTGATGAGCACCAAGAGCTCATCATCACCGTGCACAATTCATATTCAATTTAGATGATTCAGGTTAAATTTTTTCATGTTTTAAGAAAATAAATTATTTTAATTATAGATAATCTAAAATAAAGATGATGTTTTAATTGTTATTTTTTTAAAAAAACTTTTTACTTAAAAATCATTTGTTGAAAATTGTAAATCTAGACCCTTAAAATTGCATTTTAACAATGCAAATTTCATAGTAACGCTTATTATTGCAACGAGTACTGAAACTGGTTCCCGTTAAATAGAGTTTATATTAATAAAACTTAATTAATATCCTTTATCAACCAAGTGACTTGTAATAAACATAATCATCATCACTAGGAATCTAGTGGTAGTCATGGTGCTCATAATTAATATGGTTTATTCATATGTATCATGCAACTAATAATTTTTGTTTGACAGCCATATTATCATATTTACGTGGACGTGGTCATAACGAAGACATATCATTATCCCTAACCAGGTCTGAAAAGGTCTTTGATGGCATAACATTGGTTCTGCATCACCTGCTGGAAATTCTTGAACAAGGTACGTAAGTACTTACGTATACACTCCATGTCAATTTTACATATTTATTTACTTAATGCAAATAAGGAGAATCAGTGTAAAGTCTCAAGCAATAAGAGGTGTAATCATAAAAAAAGTCTCACAACAGGTCGACAAATTTTAATATAGGAAATGACAAAGGTTTATGCTATACCACTACTCATTTGTTATTAGATTTTTTCTATGATTACATTCATTACTTAGGACATAACAGTGATTTTCTCATTAAAATGTCACTCAAAGAGTGAGAAAATATATAAGTCTCATGTTCTTAATGTAAGATTTAAATATCTAATGTAAGTGAATTAAGCAGATTATTTGCTAAGGCAATTACTTGTAGCAAATATGATTTGGTTTACCTAAAATACCTCCTTTTATTCATCAGGACTATCTGAATGAAAACCCAATAAGATAATTGGGGGGAAATGGTATAAGCTTGATAGATAAAGTAAATTGAGATTTTTTATCCATGACCAAATTCAATCCCCCAACTGGTTTTTCTATTAAAGACCAAAATCATTACAATTGATTAATTCTAGATAATCTGTTATACATATGATCTAAATTTATATATCTTCCAATATTCCCATGCCAGGTGGATGGAGAAAATTGAATGGGATACGAAAAAAGAAGGAGATGCACAAATCGTCTGTCCAAATAATGAATCAACTTCTTGAGGATGCTGTCAAGTCAACGACTGGAACCCTACTTGTAAAGTCGCCAACTTTCACCGGTAATGAAATTGTGATTAGTGATTCAACAGGGCTAGAGACTGGGTCCATGGTGAAAACTCATCAAAAGAGAATTGAGATGCCTTTAATGATTGCCGCAGAAAATGGTGTCCAAGAAATGGTGGAGAAAATTGTGGAATTATTTCCATGTACCATTCAGGATGTGAATGAGGAAGGAAAGAACATAGTTCTATTAGCAGCAGAAAAGAGGCAGACCAAGGTGTATCAATTCCTATGTGAAAAGAAAATCTTTTTCGGCAAGTGGATAAAGATGGAAACAATGCATTGCATTTGGCTGCAGGCTTGGAGATGGGCCTTGGCTCATTCCTGGAGAAGCATTTCTGTACTATCCCAAATTTTGTATATAGAAATAAAGGCCAAACAGATGAACTACGAAATGATTTGAGCCTCATAGATAAGAAAATAGAAAGGTAAATGCCTATAGACAAGAAAGGATGATCGACTAAGTCCATTGTCTTGATGATTTTAAGTAGAAATGACTAAAGGGCAAAATGGTCATTTGGCCTAATAATAAGGGTAAAATGGTCATTTCGAATAAAAAGGCCTAGGGCATAAAATGTCATCAAATAATAAGGACATTTTGGTAATTTGGTTAAAAGTCAACAAAAAGTCAAAGTCAACTCAAAAGTCAAAGTTGACAAAAAATGTCAAAGTCAACCAAAGGTAAGGTTGGAATTAAGAAAGAGTAGAAAAAGTGATGGCATTTTGGTAATTAAGAAAGAAATAAGAAGGTAGTGGCATTTTCGTAAATAAGTGGAAAATAAGATAAGGCAATGGCATTTTCGTAATTAAAGGATTTTGAAGTTAAGGATGACTGAGAACTAATAATTTGAGGTAGCAGGATTTCTCAAACACTGGAGACCTGAACTAAGAAAAGTTTAGTTGGGTCTTAAAGTAATTAATAATATTATTAACCGATGTCCGGTGGGGGCAGTTTCAAAGTACGGAAAACAACAGTACCCGAAAGCCCCGAAAAAGTATTTTCATAGAAAATTAATTACGGAAAATCCGGAAAGAATTTGGAGGAACGGAAAAGGGTTGGAGCATTAGGGAAAAATATAGAATTTTTCCATACCCTTAGTCAAATTGGCCGCCGGAAGCACATTTTACGATGTTGCACACAAATCGAGGAATCCTGACAAGTTACAAGGGAAACTCGGAGACGTTTTGAGTTAGAACATGATGTCACCTAGGCAAGGAGGCCTAGGGAATGGCGCCACATGAGAGAGAAAGTCTCCGGAAAAGTAAAAAGATAATTACCCGTATAAAGTGTACTTTACGGAAATGCGTGCCACCGGATCAAGTAACTGGATAGTAATGGAACTAGTCAGGCCAACTAAGTCAATAATGAGATGGTTCAGAGTAATTATGACACCTTTTTCACCCTCCGCATGAGCTTGACAAGTGGCACAATCTCAAGCATCCAAGAGAAAACTTAATCTCTAAGTCTTAATCTCAACCCTTCATTTTGAAAGAGGACTTTGCATAAAGCAATTTTTCCTCTCTCTTCCCCTAAAAAACCATCCCCTCTTCTCTCTCTAAAGGTCTGATTTTTCCTCTCCTCTCCCAAGCTCCCAAGACTCCATTTTTGCTCTCTCAGAAGAAGGAAGAGCTTACAACAACAAGGTAGTAGATTAAGCTCTCAAATCTTCACCTTTTCTCAAGCTTGCAACCTCTTTCACCTTAATAAATGGTTTGATTTCTTGAATGAGCCTCTCTTTTGGAAGATGATGGCTAGGATTTCAAGAGTTGAAAATGGAAAAGAGAAGGGTTTAAAGGTGGTAAAGGGTTGCAAGTTGTTTTTTGAGTAGTAAAAGTTATGTTGATGGTTGTTTTGAGTTGTTGTAAAAATTATGGGAAGCTCCATATTATGGGGAGGTGCTGCCCAAATTTCGTTTGGCCAAAGGGGAGGTGTATTTGAGTTGATCAATGTTAAGAAATGGGGTTTTGGAAGCAAGAAAACACATGGTTATAAGAACAAAGTTTGAAAAATCCATTTTCCCTTTTTGTTGTTGTTTTTCGGCCAAGCCAGAAAAAAAATAGAAAGGCTGTGATTTTGGGTGTTTTGATGGTTCCATTGGCTTTAAAATGATATTTTGTGTTGGGTAAATCTAATAGATGGATTTTAGAAGTTTAAGGAACCATAAAAAAAGCCTTGAACTTGTAAGACTCTTAAAAACCTAAAAGGGGTTTTTGTGAGTTTTTACAAATTTTATGGCATCTTGATGATTGTATGTTTACATGAATATTGTGCCATGATCTTTAGGGATTCAATACCCTCAAGAGCACACTTAGAAGGGATCCAAGAGAACTTTGGAGCTTAAGTTAAAAAGGGAAGCTAAGGAAAGATAGCAAGACCACTAACTCTTCAAAGCTATTTTATGATCTTGTGTGAATGGTGCATTGTTTTATGATATATGAGTTTGTGTTATGTGTATGGTATGTGACTTTGATTGCTATGGCCATATGCATGTTAATGTAATGTTTGAATATGTCATATGTATCTTGTTCATACACACTCCTATAAAAGCATTACACGCAGATTCACAAGTTTTTGTTAGTTAGTTTTACTATTGGGATTTGCATAAATCTCATTATCCCCCAACTAACCATGTAGGTGGAAGCTCAAGCAAGGGTAAGAATAAGGTTATTGATGGTTGAAGATGATGTTCTTCATTGAATGAAAGTTTGTATAAATATTGTTAAGTGGTGGAACTTGGTTTTGCAAGTTGATGGATTATTGTAAACCATAAACCCCACATGAGGTAATAAGTGAATATGTGATTATGCATGCATGAAAATGGGCTAAAAATTCTAAGGAATGATAAGAACTAAACATGCATGGTAAGAGGTTGGTTTATGAACCAAAAAGTTGGTTTTTAAAGCTAAAGGGTTTCAAAGGCCCTGAAAACTAACCACTTTCACGTGGCAATGAAAAATAACAAACGAGCTCCAAATGAGCTGAAACTTTCCAGTTAAATATTACACATCTTGAGCTTTAAAATGATATAAAGTTTGCAAAATTTAGATGTGTATCTTATGAGATATGATTTTTCAAATTTAAGCGAAAAATCTGGGAAAAACTGGAAGTAACCATTTGAGCTACAAACTGGACGGAATAAACTGATTCAAATGGCTAAGGATCGGAACTAATGAGTATTTTTTCTCTATAGATCACTTAATAGAGAAAATTTAGAAATTGGAACCACTCCATTTCGATTTTTTTTGGAATTAATTATGAATTTTTTGGGCCAGAAATTTGGAAAATGGGCCAGTTAACAGTAATAGCGTTTTTAAAGAAAAAGATGAATTCTCAAGTTTACTGAAAATGCTAATTTGAGTTATCCAAAGCCCAATAGTGGTTCTAAAGTGATCTAATATGAGGAAATAGGGGAAAAAGGAGGTGTTACCACTTCAGATGCAATGGGAAATCAAGTGGTTCAATGTATGTGCCTACTACATTTCTTCACTGTTTTTGTTATTTTCCTAATTTTCTTTTTTTGATCTGAATATTCTTTTTTCTGTTAAAAGGTTAGCATTCACTTATTCTAAACCTAAGTTTTTGTAAAATTAGCATTTTAAATTATTTTTTCAGTAACATTCATCACTCAGTATTCTAAAATAATTTTTTGATACAACTTTCTTTTTAAAGTTATTTTTTTTCTTTCAATAGTAAAGAACAACTAAATTTAGGGTGATGAACAGTGCTTCTAGAAAATATAATTTAGGGTGATGTATAGATTCTTCAAAAATTAGTTTATAATACTAAGTATTACTGAAAGATATTTTAAGTTGCTAGATACATCTTTCGAATAATTTATTCAACATACTAAACTATTTTTCCATTGTACCAGTGTTCTAAAATAATTTTTTGTGCAATTTTGTTTTTAAGGCTTTTACGGTGTTGCTCGCAAATCGAGGAAGCCTGACGATAAGTCACGAGGGAAATCCGGAGATGTTATAGGCTAGGACATGATGCCACATAGGCAAGGATGCCTAAGGAATGGCGTCACGTGAAAGATAAAGTCTCCAGAAAAGTAAAAAGGTAGTTACTCATTTAAAGGTTACTTTACAGAAATACGTGCCACCGGATCATGTAACTGGACCGGGCAAGGGCCTAGCCAGCAAATTAGATGCCTATAGGGTCTGAAAAGTCACTTTTTCAGCAAGGAATGAGAAAAGAGTCTTACAACTACTACTACCTTCTCTTGAGTTGTTCCTTGAATGAGCTTCCCTTTTTGAGGATGATGGCTAGGACTTCAAGAGTTGAAAATGGAAAAAGAGAAGGTTTTAAAAGTGGTAAATGGTTGCAAGCTCTCCCTTGAAGGGTAAAAGATAGGATGTTGGTTGATTAAGTTGTTGTAAAAATTATAGAAAGCTCAAGCTTATGGGGAGGTGCTGTCCAAATTTTGATTGATCTAAGAGGAGATGTTTTTGAGTTAATCAAAGTTAAGAAAAAGGGTTTTGGAAGCAAGGAAACATAAGGTTATATGAAGAAAGTTGAAAAAACCATTTTCCCCTTTTTCTTTCTTCTTCTCGGCCAAGGCAAGAAAAAATGGAAGGAATGAGTTTTTGAGTGTTTTGATGGTTCCAATGGCTTTAAAATGATGTTTTGTGTAGGGCAAAGCTAAGAGACGGATTTTATAAGTTTAAGGAACCATAAAAATCAAGATTTGAACTTGTAGGACTCTTGAAAAACCTAGAAGGAGTTCTATGCATTTTTACAAGTTTTATGGCAACTTCTTGGTTGTGTATTTACATGGATCTTATGCCATTATTTTTAAGATTTTTAGACCCTCAAGAGCACATTTAGAAGGGATCCTAGAGAACTTTGGAGTTAAGTTAAAAAGGAGAAGCTTAACAAAGGTAGTAAGACTACTTAACTAGCTTATGTTTTATGAAACTTTGTTGTGAATGGTGCATGATTTTTGTGATGAATGAAGTGAATGATATGAGTATGAAATGTGATCTTGATTGCTATGGCCATATGTGTTGGAATAATTCAACAATGGGCCACATATTTCACTTATTTGTGGGTGCCATTATTTCTTATCCCGGCCCGAGTATAAAGTGATCTACTAAGGTATAAGGAATTAAATGGGCTCAATTGGGTGTCATGGACCAAAATATACTGAGACCCAACTTGCGGGCCCGTATTCATTGATGGGCTGAATACGAGGGTCCTCTATAAATTCAGGGCTAAGGTCCCCGTGTTAGCTAAGGGTTTTCATTTGGCGGTCTTGCTTCCGTATTCGCAGTCAGTTCCCTCTCCCCTTGGTGATAACCTGGTTGATTTAGCCCTTCCGTCATATGCATCCCTTTCCATCAACCGCATCCAAGGATCCAGGTACGCTTCCGCTATCCTTTAGATTATTCCATAGAACTTGTATGCTACAGAAATCCCAACAATTGGTATTAGAGCAACCATGTTCCTTGGAATATTTGTCAGATCTGTTACATATGTGTGTTTTTGAAGAATTTGTTTGTGGATCTGTGTAAGCAAGTATGTGTTTGATCATTTTTTCGCAACGAATTGCTACTGGTAATTACGTGTAAGATCTGTGCTCAATGCTTGTTCAGTGCCTATTATAAATTTCGTCTATGTATGGATCTGTGCTTGTGTGTATGGATTTGTGATTGATGCTTCTCATCGTGTGTTATGGATCCAGATCGTTAATGTCTCTATGGATCTGTAAGTTTATATATATATATATATATTTTCATCAATCTAAAAACTTCTTTCGCCAAAATCTATGGCTTTTGGAAATTAAGGTCATGTTTATAATTTATTTCCAGAAATATTTTATGGATTATTTTGGATTGTTTGCATTACGGAAATTATTTTGTACATATTTTATATGTTGATTTTTCTAAATATGTGCAAATAAGGAATTATGAGATTGTCGATAAATTTCAAATAATTTTTAAGGCTTTTATGCCCATTTAAGGTTCTTTATCTTTTATGCCAATTAAATAAATTGACACAACATCACACCAAAATGTGCTCTCTTGTAAAAATTGTTTATGAGGCATATTAGAGATGGTTAGTGACTGTATAATTTCATGCCAGTATCTAATCGGCCCAAAGGAAGGTTGGTGCTTGGCAAAAATATATAGGCACATGTGTGATAAATATGTGACAATTCTCAGGTATAATCATGCGAATAATAATTTGTTCCAAGAATAGTTATTGTTTGGCAGATCTTATTGTTAGTATTTGATCATTACAACAAGATGCCACTGACAGTTGATATTATCATCCAAAGATGAAATATTAATGTTGTTACTGGTATCTTGCGATGGGGATTATATTTATTTGAATTTATTGCCATTATCTTTTATGTGGATTTCTTTAAATGGAAAAAGAAATAACATTCTGATAATTATGGGATGCATAGATCTGGACCTTGCGTTAAGGACTAATCATCCCTTTCCTCTTATGGATGAAAATACTTCTGAAACACAGAGGTATTTTGGTTAGTGGGAGCAACTAAATCGCAGGAGTCATATGATCATAAAGCATGGCATCCCAGGAGCCTTTAGAGGTGCTGTTACTGATAGTATTCTCAATGCTAAGGATTTTCTTGCCAAAATTAAAAAGCGCTTTGTAAAAAGGCGATAAGGCAGAAACAAGCAGGCTTGTGCAATGCTTGATTTCTATAAAGTATAAGGGGCAAGGAAATATAAGAGAATACATTAAGGAAATGTCTCACATAGTTATGAAACTGAAGGAATTAAAACTTGAGCTATTTGAGGAGCTTTTGGTATACTTATTGCTTATTTCTCTTCCTGCACAATATAGCCAGTTTAAGGTCAGTTATAACTTATAAGGAAAAAATGGACTCTAAATGAGCTCATATTCTATCTTGTACAAGAAGAAGAGAGACTGAAACATGACAGCTCTCACAATGCCAATATGGCTAGCACCTCTGAAGGGAAGGGCATAAAGAGAAAGTTTTCAGAGGCTGTAAAGGGTTCTATTTAAAGAAACCCGTTAAGAATCCTACTTCTGCGTCTAACCCAATAAAGAATAATTATAATAAGGTAACTGGGAGAAGCACTAAAGACTGCAGCCTACATTTTGAACAGAGTACCAACCAACTAAGGCATCTGCCAAAACACAGTGTGGGCTTAGATAGGCAACAAGTCTGGTATAAGACACTTTCAGATTTGGGGTTGTCCAGCTAAGGTAAGGCCTTATAAGCCTCAAGAAAAGAAACTAAACCCCAAAACAGTATGCAGTTACTTTATTGGATATTCTGAAAGTTTAAGGGGTTATAAGTTTTGATCTTACTCTCAGGAATATTTTTTTAAAAAGGAAACTATATGTTTCTTTGAGGATGTTGAGTTTGGGGGGAAGAATAAGGTAAACATCACTTTTGAGGAAGAATCAACCTCTATTACTAAGTTGAATCTATCAGTTGCTTCTGAAAACACAGGAATTCCAATACGGGAATTCCAATACCTGTAGTGATTAAAGAAGTAAATCTAGAACCTCTACATAGTGATGTTCAAGTTGAAATTCCTCCTATATAGGTTGAAGTTCCTTAAGTGGAAACTCAACAACCTCAAGAAACGATGCTAAGACGATCCACATGAGAAAGGAGAAATGCAATTTCGGATAACTATATTATCTTTCTTTATGACCATGAGGAAGAAAATGGTATGGTGGAAGATGATCCAATCAAAGCTCCAACTCTCAAAAGTGGATTGAGGCGACGAATGTGGAGTATAAGTCCATGAAAGACAATAAGGTTTGGGATCTTATCCCTTTGCTGGAAGGTGCAACATACGGCTTGTCTTATGGCAAAAGACTTTACTCGAAAGAAAGGGATTGATTTTAAAGAGGCTTTCTCTCCAGTTTCTTCGAAAGACTCTTTTACAGGAATCATGGTACTAGTCACCCATTTTAATCTTGAGCTCCATTAGATGGATGTTAAGACTACATTTTTCAATGGTGACATTGATGAGATGATTTATAAAGAGCAGCCAGAGAACTTTGTGTTAGGAGAACCTAACTCTGTGGTTTGCAAAGTAAAGAAACCCGTCTATGATCTCAAGCAGGCTTTCCATCAATGATATCATAAATTTCATCAGGTAATTACCTCATTTGGTTTTTTAAGGTAAATCCTGTTGATTATTGCGTATATCGTAAGGTTAGTAGGAGTAAGTTTATATTTCTGGTTTTATATGTTGATGACATATTGCTTGCCACCAATAGTTCAGATTTGTTATGGGAAACCAAGAAAACTCTATCAAATAGCTTTGAGATGAAAGATCTTGGTAAAGCTTCTTTTGTACTAGGAATCCAGATTCACCGAGATAGAAATCGAGGTGTTCTTGGATTATCACGAAGGAGTTATATCGATAAAGTGCTTAAGAGGTTTGGCATGCAAGATTGTAAATCAAGTGACAACCCTGTTACTGAGGGAGACAAATTCAGTCTCAAACGCTGCCCTTAGACAAAACTTGAAATTAAAGAAATGGAAAAGATTCCCTACTCTTCAGTTGTTGGGAGTCTTATATATATATATGCTTAATGTGTATCGACCATATCTTGCGTTCATTATTGGAATGTTTGGCAGATATATGAGTAACCCATGTATGGACCATTATAAAGTAGGCAAACGGATTATGAGATATCTAAAGAGAACAAAGGATTACATGCTCATGTATCGTAGATCAGATCAGTTGGGGATCATTCGGTATTTTGATTCTGATCACGATGGATTCCAAGATATTAAGAAATACACATCAGGCTATGTCTACATGCTAGCTGGTAAAGCCATTTCTTGGAGCTTCCTCCCCTATGGAAGCAAAGAATGTAGCATTTTTTGGGAGGCATCCAACCATGGAATATGACTACACAACCTTGTCATTGGGCTGCAAATTGCGTAAAGTATTGAAAGACGATTAAAGTTATATTGTGACAATATGGTGACAGTCTTTTATTCCGATACCTAGCCGTTAAGGATAGGGAGCAGAATGGGCAGTTTTCTATCGAACACATTCAGACATACTCCATAATTGTTGAACTGCTAGCAAAGGGAGTAACATCCAAAGTCTTTCACGAGCACATAGCTTGAATGGGTGTATTTTATGATAAGGATATCCTAGTTTAGTGGGAGTATGTATTTGGTGTTTGATTTCATGAACATTTAGGTATTTATTCTGATCAGAAATAAAGTTATTCAGTTTTCGGTTAAAGTTTTTACTTCAGTTTACCATTCTGCATAATATGATTAAAGTTGATCTCACTAAGGAGGACAGTTGGAAAATAGGCATGTACAGATCACATTCATGAAATTTTCCATGAAGTAATCCATGATTGATCCATGTTATTTGATTGTGTTCATATATGTGATCATTCTGGGATTTAGTTATGTGTAATACAACGAAGATCCTGTTTGGTTCTATATGGATGCAATCAATGGACCGGATTGTTTAGGGAATAAATAATGGCAATTTTACGCGCAAAGTTTTCACATATTTAAGTTACATATATGTCCCAGTGGGAGATTGTTGGAATAATTCAACAATGGGCCACATATTTTACTTATATGTGGGTGCCATTATTTCTTATCCCGGCCCGAGTATAAAGTGATCTACTAAGGTATAAGAAATTAAGTAGGCTCTATTAGGTGTCATGGACCAAAATATACTGAGGCCCAACTTACAGGCCCGTATTCATTGATGGGCTAAATACAGGCCCCTTCTATAAATTCATGGCTATGGTCCCCGGGTTAGCCAAGGGTTTTCATTTGGCCGTCTTGCTTCCCCATCCGCAGTCGGTTCTCTCTCCCCTTGGTGATAACCTGGTTGATTTAGCCCTTCCGTCATACGCATCCCTTTTCGTCAACCGCATCCAAGGATCCAGGTATGCTTCCGCTATCCTTTAGATTATTCCATAGAACTTGTATGCTACAGAAATCCCAACAATATGCACACAAAAATGTAATTTGAACATATCACATGTTATATGCTCATATAATTGTTTAAAAGTTGTCATACACATATTCACAATACTTTTGTTTAGCTAGTTTTACTATTGGGATTTCAAAATCTCATTATCCAACTAAACATGTAGGTGAAAGGACAAGCAAGAGTAAGGAAAAGGTTCTTGATGCTTGAGGATGATGCTTATACTTGCTTGCTTTTCTGTAAATATGCCAAATGATACTTTGTATTTGAAGTTGCTAGGTTTGTAACTTAAACCCCAATAGGGGGAACATGTGAATATGGATTATGCATGCATGCATGAAAATGAGCTAGGAAGGCTAAAGGATGATAAGAAACCAATTATGTATGCCAAAGGCAAGTTCATGAATCAAAAAGAGGTTTGGTAAATTTTTGGAAAAATTGGTTTTCAAAGTTAAAAGGATTCCAAAGGCCCTAAAAAATGAATCCATTTTAGGCGGGAATTAAAAATATCAAATGAACTCCAAATGAGCTGAAATTTTCTAGTCAGAAACTACACATCCTAAACTTTAAAATGATATAATTTTCAAAATTTGGATGTGTATTTTGAGAGATATGATTTTCCAAAGTTCGAGGTAAAATCTGAAAAACTGGAATGAACCATTTCGAACAGTATATGGTTTTTGAATAAACTGATTCAAATGGGCAAGTTTTCGGGCCAATGAGTATTTTTTTTCCTATAGGTCACTTAATAAACTAAATTTAGAAATTGGAATCACTGAATTTCGATTTTTCTAGAATTAATTATGATTTTTCAAAGTTGGGCCAGAAATCTGGACAAATGGCATATGAACAGTAACCAGCGTTTTCTACATTTTCAAAAATTCAAGAAAGCCTAAATTGAGTTATCCAAGGCCCAAAAGTGGTCCAAAAGTAATCTAAAAGAAGCAAATAGGGGGAAAATAAGAGGTGTTACATTTGGCACTTTGCTTCTCCCTCATCTCCACCTTTCTCTTCCTCTCTATCCTCACCTCTCGTTATCAGCCCATAGACTTCCACAAGGAACTTCCTAGGAGGCTTATATTTGGCATGACCACCTTGTTCCTCACCATTGCCAACATCTGGATCACTTTCTGTGTTGGCCATGCCTTCTTGCTTCAGCAGCACTTCCACAAAAGCTATCCTATTGTTTATATCATAGCTTCATTGCTTGTCACTGCTTTTGTTTTGGAACAGTTCCCTTTACACTTTGATCTTGTCACTGCCAACTTCACCAAGCTTCCTTCACCTAGCCACAAGGCCACGCCTACCATTGAGTCCCGAGCCAAAGACGATCGTGGTCCTCGCAATGTACTTGTTGAGCATATTGCCTGAACAAGAGTGAGCCTCCCTGCCTGTAAGCCAGAGACTTCAATTTCTGCTTTCCATCTGCTTAGTTGTGTGTACATGTAATGATCACTACATCTTTGAGACGAAACAATTTCTCCATCCACCAAAAACAATAGCAAAAATAGTGACCAGTGATGTGATAAGAGTCCTATTTTGTATGAGAAAATATATGCAATATCGAGTTTTTGACACTTTATTTAAGCGTAATTGTATTAATCAAAGGTTAAAAGTGTTAAGGAGTGATTTTATGCATTAATTGATAAATTGAGATTTTTTTTATCACTTCTTAAAATTCCTCGAAGTGTCTATTATTTTAATTACTCAGTATTACATTATATTTGGATCCAAACTGAATCATGGACCTTGCCTGCTCCGTGACTTCACTCTATCACTCCACCTCACTCCCACTCTTTCGTCTCCTTTCCGTTCACCTCATCTCACTTACTTTCTTTCATTGGTGTCGAACCTTCCACGCTCCTTCCCACTCCACCTTCACTCGGACTCTCACTTCACCTCGATGCTCATTCCGCCATGGCTGTCTAGATGTCCGGCTGGTTCTGTTGCTTTCCTAGGAGCTAAGACAGAGTCAGCCTCGATTTAGTCAGGGAGTTATTTGTATTTCATGAATCTTTTCATAGATTCATACTTCTGGACTCGATCGGTAACTTTGAGATGAGATTTCATACTTTGATTCAGTATTTTTTGTTCTTCATTGTTTTACACAACTGGACTCAATTGTATTTGTTCATATACTATTTTCTTGATTTAGAGTAGCTTCTTTTTAATCTTAACATGATATTGTTCCAGATTGAATGTTGTGATTGATTCATTGAACAATGTCAATTGATATTGTTTTGGAGGTGGTTAAACATTTAAATACTTATCTGAATGTTAGCTTATGTGAGAAAATAAGTGGTTCTCTAGTTATGCAAAGATTTCTTAAATTTAGGAAGGCAGCAGCGTCTTAACTCTTAAGAAGCATATATTAACATGAATTCACTCATTTTTAGTTCCCACAGTTATTCTTTAATTCAATATCAGATATAAAATGAAATAAATAAATACATAGGATGTTCTTAATTATTCAAGAGCTGATTGATAATTAATTTGGCATTTGAGAAATGGAAATCTAAGGAACACAGCCATCAAGAGATCTACCTATGGCATGTACTATTATGCTACATAATTTTAGCAACCTAGTAAACTGATTAACGACAGAGGAAATCATGATGAAATACAAGAAATCGTAGAATCACATCACCTGTTAGATCTTATATGCGTGCGCATATATGCAGCGTAAGACATATATACCATATGAACATAAGAGAAAAGCCATCATCCCTCAAGGGAGCGAATTAAGTTTTTTGGATACCATTTCTAACTCAGTCTAATGCTTATTTATAATCTCAAATCAAGGCTATTAATGTGTGTGTGTGTGTGTGTGTGTGTGTGTGTAATAACTAAACAAGTTGAGTACAAATACTAAACCTGAATCGACCCAACCGGCTGGCAAACTACACAGGAGATATTTTATTTAAATCAGGATGGTACAATATGTGTGTGTGTGTGTGTGTGTGTGTTAATGTCTAGATGTAATGCAATAAAATATCTAACTTATGCCTGCCAAAAAAGATGAAGGAAGCAAGGTGCGATACAATTCAAACCAATCATTGTCGCAGTAAAGTTAATAAACATTTTAACAATATATATAAAATAGATAAAATCTATAAGGAGGAGCGCTATACTTATAAGTGATGAATACTGTGGCTCTTTAAACTTTATTTTAAATTTATTGATACAATTTTTTAGATATTTTCAACAGATTTTAAATATTTTTATTTGCAGTTTATCTTATTTATGGAAGAAATATATAATTTCTTACCGTAATTTTAATGTTGGATTCGAAGAGAAAGTTATATTCGTTTCTTAATTATGCACATCACTTTTTGGACACAGTGACGCAGTCTAAAGAAAAGCATAAGATACTTTGCGTCTCAATTGCTCTCGTCGATTGAGGTAATATTAATTTGTTAATTTTTTTTCTCTTTTCTCTCCCTAGCCTCTTTAATCGAACCATCTATATGCTTTTTTATTTCCTGTTTAATTCCCACACACACATATATATAGAAATTAATTTTTAACCGCGCTTGATTTAATTATAATTTACGCAAGCAATGTAGGCTCGGCAATTGGATTGGAGCCATGTAGGATGACTCTGTAAGATTATCTTTTCGGCTTCAATAAATATATACTAAGTTCAAAATTTTTCTTCAATTGGCAATATATTATACAATCATTTGAAGTCTAATGGCAAGTGTTCTGTCACTTTTAATATTGAAGTGCATCGTTGCAACTTCTTTGTTAAAGTTGAAGGTGAAACTACTCCATTGCATATCATTTATTCATTTATTTTGTTTGTTTGAAGGCCTTTTCTTCAATGAGCAATGCGGGTTCGTGTTGCTATTTATTTTCTGCAATATCTTTGACCACAGAGGGAATAATTATTTTCTTTCCCAACTTGATATATCTTTTCGGTTTTTATTAATATCTCTGTAATAAATATATATATAAATTAAATCAAATTGATCAGAATACAAATGAAATCAAAATTAAATTTATGAATTAAAAAGAATTACTTTATGGTAAATTATAAAAATAAAAATAATGAAATCAACAGAACAACCTTTGCTGCCAATCCAATTAAGTATTCCATTTCTATGTGAAACACGATTATGGGCAAAACTTGTCCAAGATGCAACTTTCAATTTCTCTTTTACCGTGAAGATTTTTTTTTTAATATTTCTTGTTTATTCTTTCCTTACAAAGAGAGTCTTGAGTTCTTCATTCAAAAATTTAGTAGAGTTGTATATAAGGCCGAGCAAACCCTGCCTTGTATACAAAACATTTCCTTCAATCATTTAGTCCATTGAAGTCTATCGATAGAGCTAGAGGCAATGAGTTCGTTGCGGAAACTACGTAGTGATGCCATGAAAGGAAAGTGGTCAGAAATATTGGAGAAATACAAGAAAGAAAGCGTGCTTCGAACGGAGAAGATAACCGCTACGGGAGACACATTGTTACACATGGCTGTGTCCAATGGGGAAGAGGACACGGTGTCAAACATGGTTGACTTTTTAGTTCAAGAAGAGATTAGTGTGGTTGTCATGATGGACGGAGATAGCGGAGTGAGCCGGAATGTGAAAATTGTTCTTGGTGCTGAGAATGATGAAAAGAATACTCCTGTGCATTTAGCAGCAATAATGGGGAATGTTAAGATGTGTAAGAAGATTGGTGGCACAAACTCCTCTTTAATTGCTAGACGTAACATCATCGGCGAGACACCCATTTTTCTAGCGGCTCTCTCTGGCAACGAAGAAGCTTTTCTTTGGCTTCATTATCTGTATGTGGGAAACCATGAAGCTTCTTCAACCGGCTTTGCTCACTGTATACGAGATGATGGTGACACTATTCTTCATTGTGCAATCAGAGAAGGGCATATTGGTAAATCTAAACTGACATTCATTCTTCCTCATATATGTTCTTATTTTACTTATCATCAATAAGTGATATACACTAAGTGCAGGTGTGGCAATTGAAATAATTCACCTTTACAAAGATCACATGAAAGAGATGATGAAGCGTAATAAGGAAGGGTTATCTCCACTTCATCTCCTTGCATCAAAGCCTTTAGCCTTCGCAAGTACTACCCTCCCTGAACTTCCAATCCTTCTTCGTAAAATTTATGGTAAGTTCTATTGTCTATGAAAGGAATGCAATGTGTAGATATATGTGTGTGTCTGTGAGCAGGGCAAAGCTGAATATGACTATCATATTTTTTTGTATGGCCTTATTTCAAAACTAAAAACGTCACCATTTGTCAAGATTACAAATATGTCTAAAGTCAAATACACCGTAGAAATGAACAAATTAGATATAAAAATATTTTTGAAAACAACTCATAAATACAAGTTTTATAAAATTTCTTGTATAATATTAAAGAGCAATCAAAGTTTTCAGAATGTGTTTTCATATTTATTAAAGATGGTGGAATATTTGTTCCTTACACATACAATAATGTGTGCGTGGCATGTTTGTTTGGAACTTTGAAGGGCTTTGGTGTGTTAAGGAGAAGAATCATGCCACCACGTTCGAAGAATTGAAGCAAGAAGCAGGTAAGTACGCTTCCCATGTTACTCCCTAAATTATTTTCGTTTTCTAATAACAAATGTGCCTTTATATTAATTAGCATTAGCTTGATGCCTTGACTTTAATAATGTGAATCCATGATATTAAGAAGAGATAATAAGACATAGGGACAACTAATAATTTAATTCTTGAAGTTTTGATTCAATTATAACTCATTTCTTCAAATTTTAAATTGATACGATTCCATCTCTTCTATTTTTGTGATTTAATATTTTTTTTTTTGCCATCGTGATTATATATTTGTCTCTCTGCTTACTAGTCCATCGCTCTGCTTGTCCTTCTATCCTGCCTTATCCCACACTAGACCTATTCTTTTTCTCCATATGTACCATCAAATGATACAATTGATAGAGATGCACGCCAAAATCCTATTTTATTTAATATTTTAATACGAACTAGTTATTATTGTACATGCATGCGCATTCAATTTTATATATGATTTTATTAGCTAAAATATACTTTTAGTCCTTTATGTTTATATCATGGTTCACTTTAGTCCTTTAAGTTTAAAAAGTGCACTTTTAGTCCCTCAAACTTAATGCTGTTAGTCTCTCCTAACAGAAATTGCTGACTCATCAAACTTAACACTGTTATTTTAGATACTTTTTTATTTTACACAATTTAAAATATCAAATTTATTATATTCTTAAATTATAATTAAAATGTGAGTATGTTTTGTCAACGTTTTATTGCACAGTTATCGATTAAATTTGATGAGTCGGCATTTTCCGTTAAGAGAAACTAACGGCATTAAGTTTGAAGGACTGAAAGTGCACTTTTAACTTAAAGGACTAAAATGAAATCTAACGCAAATATAAAGGATTAAAAGTATACTTTAGCCGATTTTATTTATAATTTATGAAGCTTGATACACTGCAACTAAGAATAGTGTTAAAAGCATTGAAAAAAAAGTCCAGGTGGTTGAAGGCACTTAATTTACCATTTTAATTATATATAGTTGACTCTGACTTATCAATCTTTCATTATTTGAGTTACAATTTCAACATATGAAGATATGTTCGTTCTTTATATATATATATATATATATATATTATAGACACACACACATATTAGTTTAAAAAAATTTAGGGGAAGCATTATACTACCGCTTACTTTTAATATAAGCGTTGATTAATGATTGAAATTTTTAAATAAAATATTTTAAATCACTTTCTCTTTCAAATTGATATTGTTTTTCGTAAAGTATCTCTATTATTGGACACACTGAGAGGTTTGCATACAATGGTACTTCGATTAAAGACTGTTTTAGGAAAATCAACTTATATTTGTTACAAACCCTAACTTAATTTTTTAATCTGTCCTGATTAGTTATTTAGCTTTTATATTAAAGATAAGAAGTACCAATATTAATGTCAAAAAAATAGTATATTTTGGAATGAGGATAGACTAACGAATTATGTGATTTAATATTTAACTTGCAGAATACGAAGGACGCTTTTTGTCCAAGTTTAACGCGGTGATATCTTTTTTGCACCTAACCCCCCTAATCCTCTCAATAGCGCTCCTGTTAGTCCTCCTGCCAATCCTGAATCTGTTGATTTCTGAAAAAGGTATGCAATGTTAATCCACATGTGTCATTTTAATTATATTCTCCCTCCGATATTCCTCCATGTGGGATGCCCTTTATGGTTTAATCTTTAATTAATGTATATTCTACGTTAAGTGTTGGAGGGTGTTTAACTATAAAGTTCTTCTAAGTGATACATTTTTTGGGGGGAAAAGCATTTTGATCCCATGTAATTAATGACAATGAGTCGTTACCAGTCTTTCAGAGATGGCAACATATATAACATACCAAAAATGAAGAAGAAGCACACATGGTGGCAACAAATAATGATCGAACTCCTCCAACATGCTTCTGATGAAGATATGTCTCAAATAATATTGGGAAATGCCTCTGAACAGCCATCAATGTCATTGCAAACAAAAGAGGATAATGGTAAAAACAAAAATTATTCATGAAAGTTCAAAGATGTTTGCTTATAAAGCTTTATTTTCATTATTGGTATACTTTTCACATAAAAAACTTGACATTGTAGGAATCATAAATCAATCTTCACCTAAAGTGATGGTCACAAAATTTTTTATGACAAATTTATGACCCACGTAATTTTTTATAACCGAAAGATCACATACTATGAGTATATTTTTGTGCCAAAAAACATGTAATTATAAACTAATTTTTTGTGATTTGGACTATGAATGATGTTGTTGGACAACGTCAGAGTCCGGTACAATAACAATAGAGACACCCCTAATGATTGCTGTGAAGAATGGTGTGGTAGAAATCAAGAGATCATATGGTGAGTAAATACTACGAGGATATTTTTGTGCCATATATGGTGTAATTATAAACTAATTTTTGTGATTTGGACTGTGAGTGGTGTTATTGGACAGAGTCGGAGTCCGGTAAAATAACAATAGAGACACCCCTAATGATTGCTGTGAAGAATGGTGTGGTAGAAATGGTGGAGAAAATTCTGGAATTATTTCCACTGACAATTAAAGATATGAATGCTGATGGAAAGAACATACTTCTACTAGCTGCAGAACATGGGCAAATAGAGGTACTCAGGTTTTTGTGGAAACAGAAATGGCTAACTGGAAGTTTGTTTCGGCAAGAAGATAAAGATGGAAACAATGCATTACACCTAGCAGCAGGGCTCAATCCTGAGGAAGAAGTCTCCTTGGGAAATGAAAACAAATGGTTTATGGTGTGTATCTATATATTCGCTATTTACATATAAGGTCATCAACATGAAATTAAAAAACTGTTCCAGAAGTAAGAATAAAAAGCATATAACTATTTACGAGATTTATTTAATATTAAAATGTCAAGACTTCTTTGAGCCTTCAAATACACCCTAACCAGCTAATTATAAGTACTCAACTCACTTAAACCTTTTCATATACAAAACATGCATGGTAACTAGATTATATGCATATATGATGACACAGGTTGTGAAAAATTCAATGCCCCATGATTTGTTGGGGAGATACAATAGGAAAATGGAGACCCCAAAAGACATCTTCTATGCAAGTCACAAAGAACTCAAGAAAATGGAGGCAAAGTGGGTGGCTAAAACATCGGAGGCATGCTCTTTAGTGTCGACCCTTGTTGTATCGGTAGCTTTCGCCACACGTACCAATGTGCCAGGAGGTTACGAGGATGGCAATGGCTACGCAATCCTTAGAAACAAGGCACGAGCATTCAAAACATTTAGAGATTCTTCATTTGCAGCCCTATTCTTCTCTCTCATTTCCACCATCTGCTTTCTGTCTATAGTCGCTTCTCGTTCTCATCCTTCTCACTCTGTAAGACACGCTCCTTCCAGATTTTACTGTGGCGTCTACTTCATGCTTGGCTCCATTGTTTGTTTGTGGATCTCTTTCTGTGCTGCTGACTTCTTCATGCTCCCTGACGACCCTAAAAAATTGCACAAGATTCTTCCAACTTATGTTTGGTTGACATGTGGGGTCATCCTTATCGTTTTCTTACAGCTCCCGAAATTCATTCGTCCCAAATTGTCTAGACTTCGACGGATTATTCCTGCTCCTACACTCAAGGGCACTCGTCCCAAGACTAAGAACAAGGAAACAAATTCGAATTACCAAAATTAAGTGCATGTTTTGGATGTATTATCAATCCAACAACACCAACCTCCATCACTTTTATTTTTAACCACCAAAATTCTGTTCGGGATTTATGCTTTGTTCTTCCACTTTCCCTCTCTTATTTGTTTTCACATGTGATATTGAATTAATCAAATTATATCAAGGTGTTATAAAAGTAAGAGCTTTCAAGATAGAAGAGAAGAGAAGAGAAAAGAAGAGAAGAGAAGATGGGAGAGCAATGCATATTCAGTTTTCTCCATTCCATTCATCAAGTACAAAGCCCTATTTATAGGCTCTAAGAATGACCTCCAAAGGTCATAACAATTAATAGTGCAATTAATACAGATATTAATTGTGACTCAACTCTTTAGTTTCTCAGTAACAATTTATGTATAGCATTAATGATGAAGAATATCAAGAGTCAATGGACATCCACTTATTTAATATATTTATAACACGCCCCCTTAGATGTCCATTATGAATGTGTCTCATTAAAAACTTTAACTAGGAAAAACCCAGTAGGACAAAAACCTAGCCAAAGAAAAGAGTACACCATTCATTGATACACTATCCAGAGCTGCCTCATTAAAAACCTTTTTAGGAAAATCCAGTGGGACAAAACCTATAAAAGGAAAAAAGAGTACAGCGTGTATCGACTCCCCCTCATGACGACATCACTTAAGATCTCTGAGTTTACAAAGACCGATGCCATGGACAAGCTTTCGAAAGATTGCACCTGGAAGAGATTTGGTGAATAAATCTGCAAGATTCTCATTAGAATGAATATGTTGGATATCAATTTCACCATCCCTTTGAAGATCATGGGTGAAGAAGAATTTTGGTGAAATATGCTATGTTCGATCACCCTTGATGTACCCTTCCTTTAGATGTGCAATACATGCAGCATTATCATCATATAGGATTGTCGAGATCATTTTTCCGAATATAAACCACAAGTTGTTCGTATGTGATGTATCATTAACCTCAACCAAACACATTCTCGACTTGCTTCATGGATTAATAGAATTTCAGCATGGTTAGATGATGTAGCTGATATAGATTGCTTCAAAGATCGCCATGAAATAGCTGCACCTCCACATGTAAACAGATATCCAGTTTGTGATTTACCATCATGTGGATCAGACAAAAATCCAGCATCTGCATAACCAACTAGTTCGTGCTTGGATTTATTTGAGTAGAATATCCCCATATCCATAGTGCCTCTGAGATAACGGAGAATATGTTTCACTTCGTTCCAATGTCTTCGTGTTGGTGAAGAACTATATCTTGCTAATAAATTAACAGCAAATGATATATCAGGACGTGTGTGATTAGCAAGATACATTAGTGCCCCAATAGCACTAAGATATGGTACTTCTGGATCAAGTAGTTCTTCATCACCTTCTTCACTTATTACTCGAGGTTTGAATGGGTCTTTATCAGGTTGCAAAGACCTCACAACCATTGGAGTACATAATGGATGAGATTTATCCATATAAAAACGTTCTAGGATCTTTTTTGTATAAGTTTCTTGATATACAAAGATCCCATCTTTTTATGTATTCAACCTGTAATCCAAGACATAATTTCGTTCTTCCTAAATCTTTCATTTTAAATTCTTTCTTCAAACAATTAACTGCCTTTAGTAACTCTTCAGGAGTTCCAATGATGTTGATATCATCTATATAAACGAAAATTATGGCAAACTCACTTCTAGATTTTTTTCATAAAGATGCATGGGCATATTGGATCATTTATATATCCTTCTTTTAACAAATATTCATTAAGATGATTATACCACATGCGCCCTGTAATATCCCAAATTTCGTAAACAGAAATAAAGGCCAAACTGATGAATTTCAAAAGGGTTTAAGACCCATAGAAAAGAAAAATAGAAAGGAAAATGCTAATCGACTAAGTCCCTAGCCTTAAGAATTTCAAGTAAGAATGACCCAAAGGCAAAATGGTCATTTGGCCTAAATGACAAGAGTAAATGGTCATTATGATTAAAAAGGCCTAGGACATGAAATGTCATCAAATAATAAAGACATTTTGGTAATTTGGTCAAAAGTCAACAAAAAGTCAGAGTAGACCAAAAAGTCAAAGTTGACCAAAAAAGTCAAAGTTGACCAAAATGTCAAAGCGGACCAGAAATGTCAAAGTCAACCAAGGGCAAGGTTAGAATTATGAAAAAGTAGTAAAGGTAGTGGCATTTTGGTAATTATGAGGAAAGTAAGATAAGTAGTGGCATTTTCGTAATTAAGAGATTTCGGAGCTAAGGACGAACTGAGAAATAATTATTTGAGGTAGTAAAACTACTAATCTCCTTCTATGTTTAAGAAAATGATTTGTGAATGTTACATGAACTTTTATTATGAGCAAAGTGTATGATTTGTGTATGAAATGTGACTTTTGTGCTATGGTCATATGCATGCTAAAGTGAAGTTTGATGTGTCACATGTTTATGTATTCATACATATGCCATAAAGTCATGTAGGCACATTCACTATGTTATGGTTATGTGGTTTTGCTACCTCAAGATCTTAACTTTTCTTTAATCCAACTTCCAAAATGTTTTTGGTCCTTTTTCAAGATGCTCTTGGACCTCTTAAACCCCTAAAAATAATGGCATAACATCCCCATAAACATACCATCATCAAAACATAACAAAACTTGCAAAACACATAAAACCCCCTTTTTGGTTTTCTAAGTGTCCTACAAGTTCAAGACTTGATTTTTATGACCCTTTGAGCTTCTAAAATCCATCTCTTAGCTTTACCCTACACAAAACATCATTTTGAAGCCAATGGAACCATCAAAATGCTCAAAAACACATCCTTTCTATTTTTTCTTTAGCCTGGACGAAAATAGCAAAAAATAAGGAAAGGAAGGGTTTTTCAACTTTGCTCATGAAACCATGTGTTTCCTTGCTTCCAAAAAACCCTTTTTCTTAACTCTGATCTACTCAAAAACACCTTCCTTTAGATCAAAAGAAATTTGGGCAGCACCTCCCCATAAACATGAGGTTCCCGAAATTTTAAAACAACTCAAACCAACCAACAACAACCAACAACAAAGTTCATACTACTCAAAGAGTAACTTGTAACTCTTTATCACTTTAAAAACCTTCTCATTTCCATTTTTAACTCTTGAAATCCTAGCCTCTCATCTTCAAAAAGAGATACTCCTTCAAGAAATCAAACCATTAGAAAGGTGAAAGAGGTTGCAAGACTCAAGAAAGGAGGTTGCTTGGACTTTACCTTGTGTGTGAGCTCTTTCTTCTACCTTGAGAGAGCAAAAATGGTGTCTTGGGAGCTTGAGAGAAGAGAGAAAGCTTTCAAACATGGGGGGGGGGGGGGAGAG
>JANTPZ010115301.1:0-21407 GCA_025593235.1 Vachellia pachyceras
TTGAGAAAAAGTTGTAGTAAAATGTCAAAACCTATGTAATCTACTTGGATAGACATCTTTGTCTTACTTAGTCCCTTATGCCTATAAAAGGGAACTTAAGAATTATGGAGAGGACACACCAAGTTTGCAAAGCTCTCACTTGCAAACCTCTCCTCTCTCCCTTTGTAAAAATTTCTTTATAAAAAAGTTTGAAGAGTTTGGAATAAAGCAGAATTTCTGTAAGTTTCTTACCTCTAATCTTATTTTATTTTCTTTAAGTTATTGAATCTTTAGGGGCGGGGAAAACTAAGTTCATGTAATCCTATTACTCGCTCTCCAAAACTAAGAGATTCTTGTTCAAGTATCGATCATTGAGTTGAACGTTTGAATACCATATGTTAACTCTGACAATACGAGCCTGTATATGAGCAAGGCGCTGGTAAGCCTTCGGGAGCGAATGAGCCAGTGGGTCTGGAGGCTATTTTTATTGTATTAAGCCGTTTGACCCTAGTTTGCTCGAATTCGCCTGATTCCAAGTTCATATACAGAGATCTCAACACGAAAGACTTAAGATATGATGTTCTTACGTTCGGCCCAAAGAGAATGGTATCAAACTAAATAGTACTCCCTGACCCTAAATATACATCTCATTTGTAGTATAAATTAGAACCAGTGGATTTACTATGGCTTTACTAAATAAATCCTGTTAATTTCACATTAAAATACATAAAATGAACAAGTAACGACAACTTGGGCTTTGTTAAACTCAATAGAAATTAAATCCAATCAATTTCACATATTTTTAAAATTGCAGTAACTTCATAATTCCATCAATTCTGGGGCCAATTATCACCCAAAAAACAAACTGGTGCCTAAATATATATCAAAATTGCAATAACAATCTTGAACAGGTACTTTCCATAACAAACTGGAGCCAAAAAAATATATAAAAAAGTTATTTCCTTGAATAAAACATGAAATGAGAAATATTGGGTTTCACAGTGAGAGTAATTATCTCACAAATTTGTCCTCAGAAAATAGTAAATAAATGTTAAGGATAAAAATTTTTATTTAAAAAAGACAAAATCTTTGGGGGGGGGGAAGTATTGTATCATTTGTATGTAGAGTTAATATAAATCTCAGAAATTTCACAATAAAAAGATTGTTATATATTTCACAAAACCTAAAATATATAAAGAAATAGTGAGATAACACTTACTTTTCTTGGACATTCCTTTGGTTTGTACTCAACTTGTCTGAAAATCTCTCTCAAATTTTGCAGCTTTCTTAATCTTAGTTCCTTCAATTTAAGAAGTGGTGACCGATCCCCATGCGTTGCTTCTTCTTCGTCACTGTCTCTATCAACAAGCCTATTAAATTCAGAACAATTGCTTATGTCTAGCTTCTTTAGTGAGGGACAATGAGATGCTAGAGAATAAGATAACAGCCATCTCACTTCATGGCACTCTGATAAGATAATCTCCTCAAGTTTTGGGAAGCAAACAATGGATGAAGAAAAAGAAGAAGGAAGTTTTTCGAGTGATTCTTCACAAAATATTCCCTCCCATTCCTCGCATTCTTCTACTTCCAGTTTCCTCAACTTTGGAAGGCTTGCGACAATAGTAAGAGTGAAGACATTTTTTAATCTTGGGCATTTTAGCAATGAAACATTTTCAAGTCTACTGAGATTCACAATTTGTGTGGGGCCCTTCCAAATGTATTCCAACTTTGGCAGGTCTTCTAATTCTAACTCACACAACTCTGAACTCAATTTCAAAGTTTCTTGTGCTTTGATAGATTCTTCTTCATCTTCTACTCTTCTTTTGACTTGGACTTCAAATATACCTTTCTTCGTCCCTCCACTTTCTGTCATTTTCAAAACTTTCAAACTTAGGAAAAGGATCAAGGGTTGTTGATTTTGCAACTGGTTGAAGCTTTTTGCTGTAACCCCCACAAAAGCTCTGTCAGTTTTATTTCCCTGTAAATGCATTAAAATTGAGATTAGAGATTAAACCTTGTTTGTTTCGCCTATTATGTATTGCTTATTGCCTAAATGCCTACAACTATTGATAATAGGTGAGCCTTAATTAAATAAAAAAGGGTAACTTTTTTAGCTAACGCATCAACATATATGTTATTATTTCTAATATTCGATAATGATTGAAAAGGGAGCATTGAGATCGAATAACCCTTACGTGTGGATAATCCTGCATCTCAATGAGCCTCTCAAGTCCAGGGCAATTTCTTATACTTATGTCCTCTAGTGAAGTACAATGAGAAGTCAGAGAACAAGAGAATAGCCATTCCACTTTCTCGCAATCATTAATCATAAGTTTCCTCAGCTTTGGCGTGGCATGTGTGAAGATGCAACTTCTTAATTTGGGGCAGCTTTCTATGCTCAGCTCTTGTAACATGGGGAAAGAGCAATTGATTGGTGAATCTTGAAACACATGTCGAAGGCTTTTCACTTTAATTAGTTTTAAAGTAAGCAGGTTGGAGAACACTTGTTGTGTTTCCAGGTCGTCAGTGATGAATCTTTTCACTTTACACCCTAAAACAACCAAGTGCTTTATCTCAACATTTATATCTTTATGATTCCACTTGCAATCCTCTAGCCAAAGACAGTTAGCTCTAAGAATGAGATCTTTCATTGATGAATTCAAAGCAGAGACTTCGACGTCTTGTATACTTAAAACTCTCAACGCTTCATCATAACCATCAAAATATTCAAGAAAAGGAGCTGAGTATTTAAGAAAACTGCATGTGGAATCATAGATAACATACCTCTTCAACCTTGGAAGACAGAAATTCTTTGGGATGGCAGATTTCTTATCCCAAAAGTATAATTCTTCAAGTTGCTGACATCTTCCAATTACTTTTAAAGGCCTTTTCTTAATGTTACAACCAAACATATCCAAAAGTTTCAGCATTTTCATGTCCACAACTCCAGCAGGCAATTCTTCCAATATAGAACCATGTAAGTCAAGAATCTCCAATCTTTTGAGTTCACTTAAAAAAGAGATGTCACCTAATTTTTGTCCTCTAAGACATAAGATGTGAATATTTGTTAATGATATGATTGATGATGGTATTGTGCAAAAAGCTTTTGGCTGCAAAAACCACGATTTCCATTTAAAGCCATCCATTATGAGTGCCAGGACTTTGAGTGCTTCTACCCCTCCAAGATCTTGAATGAACCCATGAGGTTGAAGTAGCAGAATTTCAAGTGTTGGACAATGGAATTGATTAGAGAACTTAAAATTCTCATCCAAATTCCACAATGACAATGTCTTTGTATCTTTGAAACTTTGGCCGTTGACCAACATGTTTGAAACTGCATGGTCGTCCACTAGAACTTCTTGACACTGCTTCTTTGCAATCCACAAGGCCACATCTCGAATCAAATCATGCAATTTTGCACATTTCTGCCCATTTGTATGCATTAACAAACAAGAATCTAACAATTTCTCAATAGTTACTAAAATCTCATTCCTTGCCTCCTCCATTGTATAGATCTTATAATCACCTAGTTTAAGAGTCCCTTTGCCAAAACGGATTAGATCCTCTATATGGATTTCATGATCCTCAGGAAACATAGAGCACAATAGGAAGAGCGACTTGGCTAGTGGACTCGCCAAATTATCATAACTCAATTTGAGACAAGCATAAGGTCCCCTTGAACTCTCATCAATATCCAATGGTAGGGAATGTTGTAGCCTCCGTAATGCTAACTCCCACTCCACAATACCTTTTCCTCTTAATGCGATTCCCACTGTCACAATTGCAATCGGTAGCCCTTTGCACTCATCAACAATCTTCCTTCCAATCTTATCAAACTCATTCATTGAGACATTGGTTATGTTGGCACGCATCTTGAACAAAGCCCATGCCTCTTCATCTGTTAAGAGAGACAGTTCAATTATATTTTCACAATCCATAGAGACACATACATCACGAAGGCGAGTGGTTAACAAGACACGACAACCTTCATTTAGTGGAATGCCAATATCTTCAAGCCTTAGCTTGCTCCACACATCATCCAAGATTATGAGAACCTTCTTATTTTTCAACCCTAAAGATAGCCTTTGTGCCCTAGCAGATTGAGTTTTCTCTTCAACTTTCAAGCCTATTTGTTCTGCTATTTCTTGTTGAATTTTGAAAAAGTTTGGGGGTTTTGAAATGACCGCCATGACAACCTTGTCAAAAAGCTTCAGTTCTTCCATTTTCTTGCCTACTTCCTTTGCCAAAGTAGTTTTACCGGAGCCCGCCATACCGTAGAGTCCAATCATCTTGTTCTTGCCATCTTGAATTGCCTCCAGAAGACGATTATAAGTTGATTTCCTTGAGTTGAAATCCACAAACTCTTCAGAAGAGACGTATGTAAAGCCAGGAAGTTGGATCAGCTGGGAAAATGCCTCAAAGTTGGAATTTTGTATGAGCTCCATCATCTGCTTAACCTTATCTTCCATTCGTTTGGCTAAAGAATATCTAAGGGACACATTGAAACGCTTGTTTCTTCCTCCTTCAAGCTCTTGTTGCAGCTTTTGTACCTCCTTTAGTACAAAATTCACATCATCCAACCACTTCTTCACGGACGGCATTATTTCTTCGGTTTTCCGATCAGCTTCTTCCTTACGCTTATTCACATCTGCTAGTTTCACCTCAAGCTCTTTTTTTGCTTTCTCAAGGTCTCCAATGAATTGCTTGAAGCAAAACAAATAATGGGCGCCACGTGAAATTGGAGCCATTGTATATTCTGCAGCCTTTGATGCAAGTGAGATCACAGTGTCTGCCATCTGATGCAATAAAATGCATAAGGATATTTGACTGAAACTAACTAGTTATGGGAGGGTGAGAGTACATAAAAATAACAATGTAAATTCGGTTATAAATATCTATCCAAATAAACTGTGCATATACTTATATAACATGCATAAAGAAATCATATTCTCATATTAATTTATCTCTACTGTGAATTGATGGTAAATTCGGTTACAGTTTTTGAGTTACTGAAGAAAGAAGCAATCAAATTGTGTGATGCAGTCCTTCAAAAAAGAACAAGGTAATTAATTGCAGAAAGATGTTTATTCTTTAAAACCAAAGAAGTTGTAAAATAAAATGTTCCTAATTTTTATAAATGCTATGATAGAGAGATGGTATAACTGAAAATAAATTATGAGAATACTAGAAAAAAGCATAAATTCTAAAGAAAGAAATAAGCAATGATTAACTAAGCTAATTAAGACAACGAGATCATGACAGTTTTTTAAGGAGTTTCAATATGTACGAATTTATTATTGTAAAACTTATTGTTGAATGGAAGAAACTTTGATATTTAACCTTATATACTTAAACTACTTACTTCCAATAAATTACTATAAATGAATTAAAACTTTCCTTTAAAAAAAATGAATTTGAAATTTTCAAAAAATAAAAGTATTAATGAAAAAGAAAGATATATGGTGAATCATAAATTAAAAACATACACATCCTAATTTAATTGAAACTACGTACATACAAAGTTAGTAAAAAAGAATCTTGTGGAATCCGTATGAAGGAAAAAACTCAATATTTTTATTTTTTTAATCAATCTTTTCCCAAACTTCATAAAACGTCATAAAAAATTTAGTCCATTATTATCACAATTCAAATTATCATATCGACAGCCAAAAAGAATGCTCACACATATTTCTGGTATCAGATAATCCAAAAGCAAAAAAAAAAAAAACGAAAGAAAGATATCTTCACTTCACTTCTAATTATGTTCTCTTGTTAAAAAAAATATAATTTATCATCATGTGCAACTCCTTCTGTTATTTACCTGTATTGTTTTTTGGAGCCAGAACAAGAATTAAGTTGACAAAACTTAAGTCAAATTACTTAAAAGAAAATGACCATAAGCTTGATCCTAAATAAAAATAACTTTAGATAAATATAATTAAAATACCTCATTATCTTTAAAAATTGAAAATATTAATGAATGTATTTTAAATTTATTTTTCATCATATTTCAAAATTACAATTTTTTGAAATAATTGATATTTTTGTAACAGAAAGGAAATTCTCAACATTACTATATTTTTTAGAACTAACATAAAATCAAAATAATGGCATGAAAATTAACAATGTTTTACTTCTAATATTCCCAGGGTAAAAGAAATAGAATAAAAGGACATGCAAAATAAATAAATCCTATTGTCATATTTACCTGTATTATGATTCGATGACAATTTTGATATCTTGAGCCAAAAACCGATGCAGAAAGATAATAACTGAAACTACTTAATTATGAGTAAAAGAGCAGCAAGAACTCTCAATTTATACTATACCATAGGAAATTATAGACAAAAATGTAAAGTAATCAATATGTCAAATTTTTCCCAGACGAAATTGAAAGTATTTCCTGTGATTTCTCAAAATTGGGTGTTACAAAGTATAACTTAGTACCCCCAATGTATTATTACTAGATATTATTCACATAATTATAGAAATCATTTAAGTGAAAAAAACAATATATTCAGTTAATTATTTATGTACATGAATTTTGCATATTAAGGCAAACAACTAAAATGAAAGAAACAAAAAATATAAAATATTTTATCCAGTTAATTACCTCAGACGACTCTATAATCAAATTAGACAGGGAAAAAAGGTTGACATTGAAATCAAATTGCGTCATGCCCATCTTCGAGAAAGAAACAAAATTTTTTTTCTCCAATTTTCTTATAGTACTCTTTCAACAAACTTCAATTGGAAAGTTAGGAAAGTTTACTCACAGGTCCCAGGTAAGAAAATTAAATATGGATAGATCTCAGAAATTTCATATTTACAAGTCAATTAAGTGTGCAATTCTACAAGTTCAGTTACGTTTTTTACAAATTAAATTTAATAATTTATGCTTGCCAGTTAAACTATTGATATTGATTATGAGTTAAGTAGCATCATTTACAGGTCAAAGTCAGGGCTTGTTTGGAAGTCATTTTTCAGAATAGCTTTCATAGATTTCAAAGTAAAATCTATGTTTGGGAGAGTAGCTTTCACGGGTTTCAGAGTAAAACAGGTTTTAAAAGATGTGTTTGGGAAATTATTGGCTTTTACGGAGTTCGATGTAAAAAGTAGGTAGAAAAGATAAAGAAATAAAAAGTAGGAAAGAGAAAATTTATTAAGAGAGAGAGTGTGTGATTTAACAAGAAAATAGCTTTTTTAAAACATAAATTTTAAACCGAGATTTTGTATCAAAAATAGCTTTTCTGAAAAAATGTGAATATTTAAACAAAACCTATGTCTTAAGTTAAAACCTAGGTTTTAAAACCAAATTTAGGTTTCAGGATGGGAAGCTAAACAAACTCTTAATAATTCATGTAAACAAGTTAAATTGGTATGAGCTGTGTCTTTTACAAGTTAAATTGCCAAAAGATTGACTTCCCTGGGGCTCGTTGGTAGTATTTAATTTTCTTACTTAGGATCTATGGTCATTTTTCCTAAAAAGTCAAGATAAATAACTTTATATGATAATTATACAATTCAGATTATTCATTTTTCATTATCATCTATGTGGCCTAAAAAAGCTTTTTTTTTTTCGTCAACCACGTACTGCAAAAAAAAATGTCCTCTTGTTAAAGGAGATGTACTTAATAGAAATTTAGTATTCTGCTTTACCTTAAATCGAACGGATGATTAGCCGAAGGATGATGATTTGATCTCTTCAAAAAAATACAATAAAAGAAACAAATTAAAAGCGCAAACAGAGAGGATTTAAATAAATGAACAAAATTATGTAAACTTAAAAGAAATCATTCTTAAATCCATAAAACAAAAGAATCTCCAAGCTAGCTGACATTTACCCTTAAACACTGAAAGCAGGCTGAAGAAAATGATTGAAAGAGGCCACAAATAGCTTAACATAAGTAAGAACAAATGAGGGATGGATGTGAATTAATACAATAAGAAGAAAGTCTAAGCTTGTCCATTAAAAAAAGACATGTTAAGAATCTGTTCTTTACTTGAGATCTTGAATGATGGAGACACCATAATTACAAAAGTTAAAGTAATTAAGTTACATATACATATTCATTTCTTAATGTTGAGTTGGAAGTTATTCTATGCATTTTCATTATTGCTTTGTTTGTATTACATATATATGTTGCTTTGAACATTTGGGTTTATTCTATACCTTCCTTTCACATTGAAGAGGAAGGGAAATGGAGGTTTTGCCTTCTTGGATGTTTGCATCAAGATAGTTTCAATGCAAATAATTTAAAAGGGTATTTTAAGAAAACTAACACACATTTTAAACAAGTAGCTAATTTAACAATTTCTTTAATTCACCCACATTAGTTAAGTAGATTTAATATTAAGGATAGAAGGCCGTGTGTTACTATCTTATTTATTTTATACCATATTTTAATATATTTATATATAATTAAGGACGTAATATCTTATTTATTTTATACCATATTTTAATATATTTATATATAATTAAGGATGTAATATGTTAATTACAATCAACCCAGCTGAGCCTAATTTAGTGACCTGTCTGACTTTTAAGAATTGTTTTAGGCAAAGACAAATCAATTTTGGGCCGCCAGACCTTGCAATTGATGAAAGGACCTCCACAGCACAAAACAGATGGGCCTAAGAAGTACTGGGCCAGATATATAGGAGGAGAGCTAATAGAGAAAGGCCCAATCTCGACCAGATTGCACTAGGAAAAGAGGGGCATATCGGGAATTGTAGTGGTAGTTCTGAGCAAAGATCATTCTGACTTGGCAAATTTTGGGAGTGGCCAACATAAGTTGGCCAATACGGTCAACGATCTATTCGTAGACAATATGTAAATAATTCTATAAATGGTAAGTAGTGCTGGAAAAATGGGTTTAATCCACGGGTTACCCGCGGGTTGGCGAGTCAGCCCGCTTTTTTATTTTTTTAATTTTTTTTAAAAATTAAACTTTTTATAGTTTTAATAGGAAGATGATAATGTTTTAACAGCTTCAAATATTATTTTAAACCTTATTATTTATCTTAAATGCATACTTACTTTGGAGATTGTTGATTATGTATTATGTTTTTGTATTGTAAACATTGTTGATTATATTTTTTTAGAAATATATTGTATTTTTCTTCCGAAAAATCAAATAGACTTGGTAAATTTTATGTAAATTTGCTGTATTATTTTTTAAAAGAAAATTTCAATAATATAATAATAAAAAATAAAATTTAAAAAATTAAAAAAAAAGTAGGGGGCTGACGGAACGGGCTCGGGCTGCCAAAATGGCAGCGTGTATAAAAACGGGCCAAATGGGATGGCCCACGGGCCGATGGGCCAACCCGTTTTCCAACACTAACGGTAAGAGACATTTTGAGGTGTTTGTGGAACTTTCTTGCTGGAACGCAGTATTATATTGATTGAATTATCTTATATTTTTAATCAGAAAATCAACCATCTATACAGATTTTTTTTTATTTTTTCTTTTTAAAACAGTTTCAAAAATGAGAAAACAGAGAACATAAAGAAAACAGCCCCTTATTTTTGGTTGGTTTTTTTATGTTTCAATCAATCACTCACATGCATCCATGTACTCTATTCTGTTTATAAAAGTGTTAAGAAACAAAATTTAAAAAAAAGCACGGAAAATAGATGCTGTAGGGTGACGTGGATGTTATTGATTGGTCAAATGGGGGACGCAGCTTTTGAGAGCCAGCATGAGCATCATGGACTTATTTGACGGAGAGTTTGAAAATTATATAGTAATGCAGTTTGCTGGGAAATGGTGATAATTGAGGGAAATTGCTAGAAAGGCGTGGAAGTGGAAAAATAACTTTTTTATATTAATGGTTTACAATCAAGATATATTTTATTTTGACTTAAATAAATATAATTTCTCAACAAACACACACTCACATGAATGAGGATGAAACTCTTGTATATTTGTAAATCATAAATTATATTGAAAAATTATTTTTACCATTAATTTAAACATATAATGGCCGCCCTGTTTGGCAACACTTTTGGGAGCTCCAAAAAACTGGTTCAACGGTATTTTTTCACAAAACGAGATAATTTCATTCACATATTTACCTCGACTAATATAAAAGAATTTCTCCATCGTATCCTAAATGGATCCAATTATACTTTTCTCCTGTTGTTTGTCATGTTCCTATTTGTTAAACTTTAAAATATAAAAAATCCATGTAACTTGCATAAATTTACGTGGTGACTTTTATAAATATTTACCAGATAATAAATCATGATGAGTTTCATTAATAATAAACAATGTTTTACTTTTTGTCTACATGTATCTTTTTATTAGAGACAATCATATTTGAACCGAATCTCTATAAAATTAATGCCATCTTTTATATATATATATATATATATATTATTTTATAATGATTAAGGGTCCGTTTGGATAAGTGATGGGAGAAGTGATTTTTTTATAGAAGTTATTTGGAAAGGGAATTCTGAATAGAAGTTAAAAATGTAATGTGATTTATGTTTGGATTAGTGGTGGGAAAGAAACTTTTTAAAAAAAGGAGAAAGCGTTTAGATAAACGTTAGAGAATTTACTTTTGTTGCCAATTTACGTAAAAAGACATGAATCTCATTAAATGCCACACATTCATATATATTTTATTTTAGCTATTTGTAATAATTTTGAGGAAAAATATAGTGATAAAAATTAAAAAAGAGTAAATGGAAATATATGTAAATTAAAAATTATGAAAAAAATTCTTTCAACTAACTACTAATACCATATAACTAATTGGATCATACCATTGTTCTACTAATTAATTAAATAACATAATTAATTGGGAAACCTAATCTTAGAAGAAAGAAACCAAAAACTAAATAAAAAGAAAAAGAAAATAGAAGTCATCCCCAAGTACAACTTAGCACCCAAATGGTAGAAACAGGGTACCAAGGGAGCGAAGGTCTTGCAGATGTCGACGCATAGAATCATCTTCTTTGTGGAACAACCGCAATGGCTTGGTGCTTTGATGAGGCTGTGAGGCGATGAAGAGAGCTTCAAGAAGACGGTCGGCGCTAATTCTGATATCTGCGATAATTCGGGCAGCTTGGCCCAGCCTATCCATTGCTAGCGCCACCTGCTTGGCGAAAGAAGGGGTGGATATTGAGTTAACCATTGCCGTCACCGTTGGTCCGGGAATGGATTTGCCGATCATGCATGATAGCGATCGATACGAACTCGTGCGCGATACTGAGTTAGAAGGACTTCAACATATCAACCTGGTTTATCCTCTCAGCCTTTCTTGTGCTGAAGCTCCATGGATGCTAAAGAAAGCAGTTGTACAAGTATGGTACCCGTCAGCTCCGCAAGCAATCCATCAACAGGAGAGAGAAAGGGATTAAAGAGAGAGAAGGGAAAGTGTGTGGATGGCCTCCAGCAAGGAGTCAAGCTCCGAGAACTGATATCCCTTCCACTGATCAAGCGAAGAGTTTGTCGGCATCTGGTGGCGTAGGAGGATGCGTGAGAGAGAACGCCTGATAATAGATAAGCGGTGCCAGGAAATGGACCCAAGAGTAGCTTCTCATCAAAAGCCGCTTTTGTCCCCTTTCCCTCCAAAAGCTCCTTTTGAGTCAACGTGTCTTCAAGCAGTCAAAAACCTCCTAAAGCGCTTTTGATCATGCAAAAGCTCCTTTTGAAGCTACAACACGTCTCCAAACAGTCCCTAAAATTCCTCAATTCCTATGACGTGTCGCGGTAGGCAATCGTGAATTCGTGATTGGTTTGACTCTCGGTTGCAAAACCGTTTGATGAGCCTTTGACCTCATCCGCCGTTCTTCCATTTGCCGTTTCCAATCACCAAATGAATATTATTTAATAAATTAATTCAATAAAAAAACAAAAATAACGTGCTAAGCTTCTGAAGAAAAATGTTAGTTTCTACTGAAAGGACGAATATCCCTAACCCTCTCAAGGGGGGACATATGTAGAAAGCATTATGGTCATTCAATGAATCATTCAGGTACCAACCTTCGGGCACATGTCTTCCCCCTTCCGGTCTGTTCACAAACTATCGTTTTGAGCTCTCTAGAATCATTGGCAACTGAGGTACTCCTTTACCAAATTCTATTAGGTACTGAATTCTTCTTTTCTTTGAGCTGCTTCTGCCTTCTTCTCGCTTTAAGGTAATTTGGAAAATTGGATGCTTGTAGGTAATTGGATGGTATCTGTTTTTTCAGTGTGTTTTGCTGTTTTACTTTGGCTTTGGGATTGTGTGTGTATATATATATGTGCAGAGGAGAAATGGGTGTGTCTTCAATTGACCACTTAAATATTTGAATAGAGATTGAACCAAGGTTATGGTTTTCATAAGTTATCTTTGGGGACTGTGGGAACCATGTTTACTTCTGAAGTTGATCATGTTCATTGTTCTGCAAAAATCGGCTGGACGCCGTTATGTTTATTTTGTGAAGTTGATTTTCATGGTTTTTACAGTTAAAATTTGGGGAATAATCATTTTTTATAGTAGTATTTGGGTCATCCTTGTATGTTTCTAAGTTGTTCATGTTTTTGGTCTTTCTGTAAATTGGACACAGAATGAGATGAAACTTCTATGATGTTTAACTTCTGTTCCTCTTATGTTTCTTGCAGTGGGTATCTAGGTCATAGTTCCGTTGGTCCATTTATTTCCTTGAAGATATGATTGTCTCCGCTCTTCTAACTTCCGTTGGGATAAACACAGCTCTGTGTGTGTTATTCTTCATACTGTACTCTATATTGAGAAAACAACCCTGTAATTATGAAGTCTATGTGCCACGCTTGCTAGCCGAAGGAACCTCTAAGCGGAGAAGTCATTTCAACTTAGAAAGACTGGTTCCTTCAGCTGGGTGGGTTGCTAAAGCCTGGAGGCTTTCTGAAGAACAGATATTGACATTATTAGGATTAGACGGGGTGGTATATATGCGCCTTATAACCTTCAGGTATTTTATTCACTTCATTTGGTGTTTTCCTGAGCATATCAAGATTTCTCACTAGCTAAATCGAAGGTGGAGCAGTTCTTAATTCTTTCCCTTTTTTTTAGAATTATCCTTTTTTTTTTTGTTAGATCCTCACTGCTGCGGTTAGAGTAGTTATTTCCATGTAAATTTGAAACTTAACTCAAGGTACTGTACAATTGAGATCAGTGAATGAGTACATCTTTTATCAAGAAATTGTGTTCGTCTCCATCTTGTTTGAAAACAAAAATGTTCTTATTTAGACTGATTTACTTGAGTTCTTGATGCAGTTTGAAAATATTTTCTTTTGCTGGGGCTATTGGTATCCTTGTGCTTCTTCCAGTAAACTGCTCTGGAGATGCTCTAGAAGAAATTGATTTTACCAATGTGACAAGTACCTCCTTGGATATTTTCACCATATCAAATGTGAAAAATGGCTCTAACTGGTGAATACCTCAAGAACTAATTTTTTTTTTTTTTTGGTTTTACTGAAGCAGTGTTTGGGTTACTTGTTTTACCGGAGACATTTTCCTTTTATCATCTTGCTTCTTGGTGGACCAACATACGTATGAGATCTTTATCCTCTATTATCCTCATGTCAGGTTGTGGACCCACTTCTCTGCGGTGTATCTTATCACTGTATTCATATGCTTCATGCTTTATAAAGTAAGTTCATGCACTCATAATTTGTGCAACTATAACATCAACCATGCTAGCTAGTTAAACATCAGGCACAAATTATGGTGTTGCCTGATAAGTATTTATATCGAAACAACTTATCAGTCCTCATTCCATATTATTTTATTCTACAGGAATATAAATACATATCTGCGAGAAGGATTTCTTATTTTCGTACATCCCCACCTCAACCACATCAATTCACAATCTTAGTTCGCAGTATTCCTACTTCATCCAGTTGTAGTATCAGTGAGAGCGTTGAGAGCTTCTTCAAAGAGCTTTACCCTACAACATATTTGTCACATGTGGTTATTCATCGTACAAGCAAAGTTCAAAGTCTCCTGGTGAGCACTGCCTCTAATTTAACTTCTTTTTGTGCCCATTAATTTTGTCTTTGTCATGACAACATATTAATCATGAAGTGCAAATACTTGAAAATAAGAGTTATGCCTTGATGTCCATTTGCATCATGTGAGAGACATTCATATCAAGCAAGATAAAACACATCAAAAAATTCCTGAATACTTCAGATTCTGTCATGACAAAATGTCCACGTTCATACTTATCAACACGTCATGTCTAAACTCAAAGGTCTCAGAACATCATGCATTATTCTAAATGTTTGTGCCCTTACTTTTCTTTTCACACTTAAATATTATGTCATAACATTGGGTTTTTTTAATAGTTTACTTTGGTTTTATGTGGGTCATTAATCATTTTGTAATATATTATTATTTAAAGACTGGCGACCATTGGTGATGATAATTTCTGATTGAACCATTAGTAACACTACTATTTACTAATTTCTTCTGGGATTTTTCTGTCTGTCACATTATCATATCTGAGCAGCCTGTTATGTTGATCAAGTTTTTTATGAGATCTTTCATAAGAAAATATTTGTTCTGGAAAAGACATTACCTCGGAGATATTTTGCTACTCATGTTTACCATTATTATATTGTTAATTACGCAGCTTGGCTAGTGACTAAACTCTTATTGTACAATTCATTTGCCTCTTTTTTATCTAGAATGAAGCAAAACAATTGGGTAAAAGAATTAGTCAACTACAATCAGATCCCTCTCAGCAAAAGCACAGGCATGGTGGTTTATTTGGACTTTTTGGACACAAAATTGATCTTAAAGATCATTATGAGAAGAAGTTGGAGGACATTGAAGAGAATGTAAGACTGAAGCAATCAGAGGCTTCATTGGCAGGAGAAGTATGTGGTAATCTTTATGATCTTCAAAACAAATTTTATCAGTTATTTTTAGTCTTGTTTGAAGTTAGCTGTTTTTCTCCTGTATGTGCTGTCTGAACCACGAAGTGCATACTATTTATCTACATTTTTCTCTAATGTTAAAGGAGACTCGAGCTGCCTTTGTGTCCTTCAAGTCCCGTTATGCTGCTGCAACCGCTTTCCATCTGCATCCAGCAGTCAATCCCATTGAGTGGATTACAGAGCAAGCTCCAGAACCCCATGATGTTTACTGGCCCTTTTTCTCTGAATCATTTATGCGAAGATGGATTTCTAAGTTGGTAGTTATAGTTGTCTTCATCGTTTTCACAATATTGTTCCTTATACCTGTCGTAATTGTGCAAGGCCTTACAAACCTGAGCCAGTTGCAAGTTTGGTTTCCCTTCTTGAAAAGTATTCTTACCATGTAAGTCATATAATCAATTTTTCTATTGCTACTACGTAACCACTCTCGTTTTTTAACTTCTTGTGTTCCCCCTTTAAGCATGATCTCATGTTAGATTTATTGCTTAAAGCAACTATTCTCAGCAATATATAAAGCTTGATCAAAGAGATGGTTGACTACTTCTTCAGTATACACTTTTAATCATCAACTAAAAGTTGGAGATAATTGATTTTACGCTGTCATGTTGGCCTGGGTGATTCATTATAGAATTGATCTAGAAAGGACTTAACCAAGAGTTCAAAATGGACCTTAATGCGAAAGGAAAATCAACATATCAAATTGCCATTTCCAAGTTGAAAGAAACAAATGTTCCATGAATATCCATGGTTATTAGGTTTTTGATCTTGTTACTTGTAATCTGCCTCCCATGATATTTGCAGTACATGCAAAAATGGCTTTTCACAATGGATAGGGATTATAGTTTATTGAATATTTGTCTAGAAATTGTTGGGGACCTCTTTGTCAGCACTATTTGATGCTGAATTTTCCCTATTATTTCTTTTCTGCCAACTAAAAATCTATGCTGTGCATTTTCTGTCATGTCAAATTCTTGTGACCATGCTTGCTTTGACTTGTGGTTTATCAGATATGCGACCTACAATATGTTAATATTACCTTTATGTTTCTATTTACTTCGTTGACACAAAAAAACCTATGAATCTGCTTGCAGAACATTTGTCAGTGAAGTAATTACAGGATACCTTCCAAGTCTTATTCTTCAGTTGTTTCTGAAAATGGTGCCTCCTGTCATGGAGTTTCTTTCCTCCATTCAAGGGTACGTTTCACACAGTAATATCGAAAAGAGTGCATGTAGTAAAGTACTGTGGTTCACAGTGTGGAACGTGTTTTTTGCAACTGTGTTTTCTGGATCCGCTCTATATGTAACGTCCATTTTCCTTGACCCCAAGACCATTCCTCAAAAACTGGCAGTTGCAGTTCCAGCACAGGTTAGCCATTGCTTCTCTTATAGTAAATTTTCCTTAAACCTCTTCAAATTATTTTGTGTGAATACACATCTGATTCCGGCATATGTTTAAATGCCTGACCATTTGAAGGGATTTTTATTATTTGTTAAGGGCCCATCACAACATCAGTGGTCAAGAACTTTCAAACATTATTTGCTACAATTGAAAATTCTACTATCTGAGCCTTTTACTCAAGTGGATCAGGCTACCTTGCCTCTTAAAACCTGATCTATTGTAGCTGCTCTTTTTGCTTAAGTGTATATTATAATTTTCTAGTCTTCCTAATGAATTAGCCATGTTTTTCATGTATAAAAGTTGGGCTTCTGTGATTTTCTGTGGAGGGGTATATTCGAGAGCTTGGAAAAGAATGTTTTAAATATTCAGTGATTTCATAAGCACCTAAAGATGAAATTGACAGCACCGCACTTTTATTAAAATCCTGAATTCTCAAATTGTCAGTTAAAACCTTAGTACAGTAAAAATCCTGCTGAAGGTTATTTTCAGATTTCAGTAGTCCCTAACATCAGTTTCTGTGATATTAAAAAAATAGTTTTAACTCCGTTCTCATTGCTTACAGACTATTTATCAGTTTGATATTTCTATATCATCCCTCTAATACCATCAACTTTGACCGCAGGCATCATTTTTCATTGCTTATGTTGTGACTTCAGGATGGACAAGCACTTCATCAGAACTTTTCCGAATAATTCCTTTAATTTGTAGTTTGATTAAAAGGCCTTTCGTATCTGAGGACGATGAGTTTGAAGTTCCATCCTTTCCTTACCACAGAGATATTCCAAGAGTACTTCTGTTTGGACTTCTTGGAATTACATATTTCTTCTTAGCCCCAGTAATTCTACCATTCCTCTTGATCTACCTCTGTCTTGCATACATAATTTATCGAAATCAGGTCAGCATTTCTTAAGATTTTGGTTTTGAAACATATCTATTTCTAAAATGCATGATCTTTATTTCTCTGAGCTGATTCAATTAGTCATACTTGAGATCCCTCTGACTCTCTCCTGAAAGAAATGGAAATATACCTTCTTGTCTGAATCTCCCACTGTTCTAATAGCTGTTGCTAGGAAATTTGAGTAGGTTCTTTTATGTTCATTATGATTGGTTTAATTAACTATATGAAACTTGACATATTATGATTGGGAGATGTCTAAGATGGTTTCAATGTATTGACATTGTTTTTCCAGGATAGAATTTGTGGTGGTATTAATATAACATAACTAAACATTTAAAATCCCCAAGCCTTATCTATCAATTGTAATGAAGTGCCATATTCAATGGGAAAATTGGGGAAAAGTCACCTCTTGAAAATTATATTGGTGAGAAGGACATGATAAATTTTTATGCATAGAAAGTTATAGTATTCTGCAAATTTTATGCATAGAGTGCCAGTACTCTCATTAAGGTAATTCTCACCAACAAAGTTTTCAATAGGAGATTTTTTGCCAATTTCCCCTTTTTAAGTGATTATGGAAAATTGGTTTTGATATGGATTATACTGATGTTCCCTGCCTACGTATATTGCAGTTCATACATGTATATGTACCCAAGTATGAAACAGCAGGGAAATTCTGGCCTATTGTGCACAATTCCATGATCTTTTCTCTTGTACTCATGCACATCATTGCGGTGGGAATTTTCGCGCTGAAAGAACTCTCTCTAGCGTCCACCTTGATGATTCCTTTGCCTGTCATTACTCTTCTCTTTAATGAGTACTGCCGAAAACGGTTCCTCTCCATGTTTGTTGCATACTCTGCAGAGGTATGTTTCGAAGCCACAATGAGAAATCTATCAAGTAGCTTCATGTTGCATTCAATCATTGAACTGTGCTCTTGACTTGGGTTTGTGCTTGCAGAGTCTGATCAAGAAGGACAGAGAAGACCCAAATGATGCTACAATGGATGAGTTCTTTGACAAATTAGTCATCGCCTATAATGACCCTGCTTTGCATCCAATTCTGTCACCATCAAACACCAGCACACTTCGGACTCCCCTTATATCTTCTTGAGTTTATATGAAGCACAATATTTTTAGGGAAAATTGATGAAAAGTTCCTGTTTGAAAATTTTATTGGATAGAAGAATCTGGCAGATTTTGTATACACAAAGTACTGGTACTGTGACTTTGATCCTTCTCATCCATAAATTTTTTAAGCAGGGATTTTTTTTTATCAATTTTCCCATATTTCTAACATGCCTGAGAATTTTTTTTTTTGGTGGAGGGGAGGGGGGTATGCCTGAGAAATTATTTGTTTGCTCTTTTCCTATGTGTGCTTGTAAAATATGTTTTTTTTGGTAGTTGAAGAACGGTAGTGTGGATTGGTTATTGAAAAACTTCTGGTCTGACCAGGAGCATGCCTGATATTCCCAAGAGGGTTAATGAGAAGCCCATCCTAACATCCCAAGAGGGTTATTGAAAAACTTACACTGAGCTTTTGGGCCGGATCAAGCCCATACTTTCTTTTTCCTTAAGAAAGCTCAGTGTAAGTTTTTGGGGTTAAATTATAGGGATAATTACACAAAAGTCCCAAGTAAGGGAATGCGCTACAAAATGGTCTCAGAAGGTTGTTAATGATAGTTGCTTCACTTGTAAATAGTGTTTCTCGACTTGTCATTAATAACCTCTTGGGATCATTTTGTAACACATTCTCTTGCTTGGAACCTCTGGGTAATTCTCCATGAATTATATATTCAATTCTTTAAGTTTATATCAAATTCCGTTTTAATACCTTAAGTCTAATAGAGTATACGGTGATTGTGCAATTAAATGTTGATAAAATATGTTTAAATTTAATTATTTAATATAGTAATTTTTTATATTTTTAAAATTTGATCATGTTATATCATCATTTAACTACAGAATCACCAATAAAATTTGTTAAGCTAGTATTTTCCGTTAAACGAAATGAACGGTGTTAAGATAATAGAATTAAAAGCGTGCTTTTTAAATATAAAGAATTAAACTAAAATTTGATATAAATTTAAAGGGTCAAATGTATACATTTTTAAAAAGTATACATTTAAACATAATGAATAGGCTTGTTAAAACATCCTTGAGAAGTCTGGATTTTAACTTCATCTGGGTGGAGTTTATGCACTACATGAATTTGGGAGATTAAGCTGCACTGTTTCTGATTTGTGAATAATGTAGCTAATTATCGATTTACATTTTATATTGAATATTGATATTTACAATTTTTTCATTAATATGTACTAATAAACAAATTTACAGCCCAGCAATTCATGGAAAATCACGCGGACATTTTCAAAATGTAAGGATGAATAAAATTTACTCCCTCGTGTTTTTATCGTAAGCACCAAATAACAAATTTTACGTGAATTGATGAAGATAGTTAAAATTAGTTACTTGTTTTTTTTTTGTAGAGTTATCCTCAATAACAGTCATTAGTCAGATGAGTTTAGTTAATTAGTTAGGAAGTTATATACTCTTTTGTTCCTATATATGTATAGTAGAGGGGAAAGAAAATTTTTATTCGTATTTATAAGTTACATCATCAAAGTACAATTCTACTTTCTATATATTATTGTCTCGACTTTGTTTTCATAAAGTATAATGTATATGAAGTATGGATTAAGTTTGAAAGTTATTGAATTTTAAAGTAAAGTTTAAGGTTTTTCTTGTTGGAAGTGATTTATAAATAGAATCAGAAGAGTGGTTAGTTAGAGATATTAGATGGAAAAATTTGCTACCTTCAATTCTTGCTATGAAAGCTATTTAACTAATTTGAGTATACTAATTACAAAAATGAAATAAATTGGATGATTTGAATAACTATAACATGAATTATGTAAAATACATACATATATAATATTTGATTATGTATTAATTTATAAGTTAAGTAAATATTTTTAAAGAAAAATGATAAATATAATAGAAGTAATGTTGAAATATTATAGTTATGATCGAATGTAACTCAAACTAACTTTTATAGTAGAGACCAAAAAGAGTAGCTCACACAAAACATTGTACAATATGAAAGATGTTGGAGGTCCTTATACCCAAGGAAGTATCAACAATACAAAAGCGAAAATAATGCAGTGCTATATCAGATATTTGAACTTGGGAAGGGGAAGTTACTATACTGCCCTTTCTCCTGTAAACTACTCTTCCACTCCTATTTATGAAGTAGAAAGAGAATGAATTTTTTTTATTTGATGTTACTTCAAATTTTCTATATCAATGTATAATTTTACCTTTTATTTATTATTATGTTGACTTTGTTCTTGTAAATTTAATAGGGATAAAGTTGTAAAATTGTTTGAAGTTTAAATTTTTTATTGATCTTAGTAAAACATATTACAGATGAGTTGTAAATAGTGCAGACAATGAGGATATTACTTTGCAGGAAGGATATAGTGCCCCTTTGGGAATTTGTTGAAAAAGTAATTTTACGCAAGTCGATGTAAGTATATAAGAGAAGTTTTATCCCGTGTAACATAGGAAAAGGTGTACACAAACACCCCCATAATCACAGTTTCATGGAAGGTTTGACAAAAGAAAAGGCCATTGATAAAATGCCGAAACTTGGGAATATTGCAGATTCACAAGGCTATGTTTGTCTCCTATGGTGTTTTCTGTGGATATCACACAGGAGATTACTAGATTACCCTTTTCTCAACTTTCTAGGTTTACTGTAAACCAGAATCGTTATATACGAGTTAAATAAAATTTTCCTTCAATCTAGAAGCATCGTTCTAGAAATAAGACAAAGAAAGAAAAGAAAGTATATCAGCAATAATTTGATCATTTTGAAAAATAAAACTGAGACAGAATTATACTTTTAAGAACTAAAGTGAAAAAAAAAGAAAATTAAATCGTAAATAACAGTCAAAGGTGAGAGTTGGGATAAAACCGTTGGAGTTTTAGGGTTTGTTCGGAAACCTATTCTAAAACCAAACCTAGGTTTTACCTCAAAATTAAGGTTTTGTCCAAGCAAAATTTTTTTCCCAAAAGCTATTTTGGTTACAAAACCTCAATTTGAAACCTAGATTTTGAAACTTAGGTTTTCTCTTTCCTACTCTTTCCTCTTTTTTATACTTTTTCATCTTTCCTCTTTCCTACTTTTTTTCCTTCTTTCTTTTT
>JANTPZ010115302.1:0-14582 GCA_025593235.1 Vachellia pachyceras
TGTTATAAAATGAGGGAATTTGGGAGTAGAGAAGAATAGTAGAAGAGATTGAGAGAAAGAAGAAAATGATCAAAATTCTATCCTTCATAACTTGAGAGGAGTATTTATATACAATGTGGGAGCCATATAATTAAATACCCTAATAACTAATATCTCCTAATAATCATAACCGACTTTCGAATAAATCGGATCTAGATCTATCTTGATTACAATATATTCATAAATAAAATACATGAATTATAAGAACATTCACACTATATATTATATTTTATAACACTCCCCCTTGGATGTTCTTAGACAAACATTGTGCCTCATTAAAAACCTTACTAGGAAAAATCCATTGGGACAAAAACCCAGTGAAGGAAAAAAGAGTACACAATATTGTCTCCCCCACATCACTTTATGTCTTTGAGCCTTCACATTCCAATACCATATACCAACTTTTCAAATGTTTTAGTTGGTAACGCCTTTGTAAGCAGATCTCGTGAACTGCGACTATTTCTGTATGATTTGATGAGGTGACCAATAAAGTTTGCTTTGTCAAACGCCAAGATATAGATGCACCCTCATAAGTAAATAAATATCCTGTTTGAGATTTCCCTTTATGCGGATATGCTAAAAACCTTGCATCTGCAAAATCAATAAGTTGTAACACAGATTCATTAGAGTAAAATAATCCCATATCAATTGTCCCTCGAAGGTATTAAAATATATGTTTAACACCCTCCCAATGTCTTCTTGTTAGGCATGAACTGAATCTTGCTAATAAATTTACAGTAAAAGCAATATCAGATCTTGTTGAATTGATCAGATACATAAGTGCACTTATATCACTAAGATATGGGAATAATGGGAGAAATAGACATCCACATAATAATACTCATAACAAAAATAATATTTTATACCAATTAAACTTGTAGCTTTTGGACAACAATTACGAAGTTTCTTTCCTCAATCGAACCCTCGATCTTTTTTGCCCTGTCCTGGTGAAAGGAAGGCCCATCTCCATCTCTCTGTCCCTCCCTCTCAAAACCCTATTGCGTGATTTGCAATCGACTTTGATCATGGCCAACAGTAATCTCCCTCGAAGAATCATCAAGGTTCGTATCGATTTTCTCATCAAGATCCCATTTACATTTCTCTGATCGGTTTGTTTGATTGATGAGTAAAAGAAAGGAATTGAAAAAGTAATTCGAAACCTTGATGTGGTGTCGGGTTCCGTTGATTTGTGAATTTCATAAGGTTGAATAACCTGATTGAAAGGAAGGGTGCGTAGTTAATTGAAAATTAATTTCAGCACAGTTTAGTTTCATGTCAATATATGGCTTCAATTTACTGATAGTGGGGGGGGGAGGTTATATGCTTAATCGGGTATTCGGTTCCCTTTCTTGGTCTTTATCTGCTTTGCTGAGTTGAGTTTTTCTTTGATTTTGTTCTTTCTGAATCTTTTTAGTCATTCTCTTTTTGTTCATTTCAACAGGAAACTCAGCGTCTGCTCAGTGAGCCAGGTAAATGCAGTTCCTATTCATCTCAACCGGAGAAATATGAATATATGTTGAATCCCCTCTAACTTTAAAGTGGCCTTTTTGTGGAACTTATTTAGTTATATGAATTTCACCAAGGCTAACATTCGTAAAATCAAAACTCATCTTGGTGGTTTTGAGCAATATATGGCGCAAGGGCTGCCTATCCTTCTTTCTTTTTTTCCTCTTGACAATTTTATGTGGCTTCCTTGTGCAGCGCCAGGAATTAGTGCTTCACCTTCAGAAGAGAACATGCGATATTTCAACGTGATGATCCTTGGACCAACACAGTCACCTTATGAAGGTAGTAATATTTTCTTAAGTTCGTGCACTACACTACATAGAAATATGGGATGTAATTCTATATATAATTTGGGTCTTTTAAGCGTTACATTCATATTCCCACAGATCATCTAAATAAGGAGTGATCCTGGAAGAACCCCTACTTTCTCTTTTTCTGTGAAATTTCCATTTTATTAATCCGTTTCTGGTTTAGCTGCATGTGCCAGTTGTTGCTGGTAGTGTTGAGCATGTGATTGAGTGGTGAGGTGGAATATCAGAATATCAAATGTATATGATGACCACCATAGAATCATGAATAATTGAGTAGAAAGTAAGGAGGGGAAAGTTTGAGGCTAAGAAATCAGTTTGAATCAATGTTTGGCTTTACTACTATTGTTGTCGACATGAGATATTTCATATGATATTTTTAATCTTTTCATTCCTTGTTTTTGTTGAAAGCATCAGTTCTCCTAACTACTTGCCATGGAATTGTGTTCATGCATGGAAGGTATCGTTAGATTTTGTTTTAAACTAATTTGTCCTATCGTAGGAATTGCAATATGATCAAAATACAAATTGCAATTGGGATTTTGATCATGCATGAGATTGTCACCTTTTAGCAGTTAATATATGATAAAAAATTTTGGAAAAGGAATTGCATTGTGTTGTAAGAATAACTAGCTGTATAGATTTGTGATATTCTTGCCTGTTTGGGGATCTTTTGTATGCCTTGCATTTTGAATTTTTTTATTAAAAGTTAATACTCAAGCGGATGGAATGAGGAACTTTCCTTATCTTCATTCTTTGCTTTTATATCTGTGATTTACTCAATGTATCAAAGGAACTCCATTTTTTGTATCTTGCAAATTCCATTTGTGTGTGTCTTCACTGTGGTCATGATGACTGTTATTCTGCTCATTGGCTGAATCATTATGCTTGATTATTCTTATAAGATTTTGAGGTTCTGAGGTGCTGTTGAGAAAAGGGGGAAGTCTGTAAAATAAGCATGGTTTTGAAACCCGGATCGGACTGACGGTTCGGACTGGGAATCGGCGAATTGGCCGTCAGTCCGATCCGATTTGTGATTTGACCCCGTGTTGGGGTCAAACCGGCCTGACCCGGAGGTGACTTGGGGTCAAACTGGTCAACCCGGCCGGTTTGCTGGGTTGACCCGGTCACTCTCTTTTTTTTCAAAAATTTATTAGGATGAAGGTGAAGTTGTTGGATTAGAGTAGAATATGAACAATTGAATCTAAGAAGTTGTTGGATTAGAGTTGTTGCAAAATGTAAATAATGTTAGATAAGACATAAGTTATAAGTATATAATTGATTTGGTAATTGTAATTTTGTTAATAATAAAATTTACTACTTGTTGGCAAAAAAAAATAGAATTCACTACTTAGTTTTTGGATTTTTTAATTTTGGATAGTTTGATTGTGTCAATGTGATGAGATTTATTTTTCCTTTTTTTTATTCCTCAATGGTTTAACCCCTGGTTTGACCCACTAACCCTTAACCCACTACCTTGTTCGGTCTGGTCACCGGTCCGGGTTTGATAACCTTGAAAATAAGGGTTTACATGTTGAGGGATGATTGTTTTATTGGAATGGCTAGAGGCTAAATCTGATATGTTGGTTCTTTTCCTAATGAATCGTCTATCTGCTGTTATCTTTTGAGTCTGGTGAGGACTTACAAGTTGCAATGCTCTGTGTGAGCAAAGAAGCATTTATTAAGGATTGATAGACATGGCATGTATGTGATCTATTAAGCTTCCTTGCTTGTAGAATAGCCCAAGGCTGAAACATAGAGGCAGTTTCTAGGACTAGATCTTGGTTCCTTGTTTGTTGGTTCTGAGTTTGCATGTGCAAGAATAGGCAGTCTGTATTTTATCCTTTTTAATATGAATTGTTTATGTGACAGATATGAACAACCTTGTCTTTGTTGATCCAGTGACCCTATCTCCACATCCACACTTTGTCTGACTAATATTTTGTTTTTATGGTTTGTATTGCTAGGAGGTGTTTTCAAGTTGGAACTATTTTTGCCAGAGGAATATCCAATGGCTGCCCCTAAGGTATTTCATCAAATAATTTTGTATTTATTTCTGTTCCCGATGATATTTGTTTGTTGTGTATCTTGTATGATTCTTCCTCTTAAAGAAGTGATATGATGTAATTGTTTTGACTTTGTGCGGTTTAATTCAATCAATGACTTGGATTTGTTGTTTATTTTTCAATGACCTGCTAGGTTTTTCTGATTGTCACCTGATTCAATCCGGTAGAAATACAAATTTAACAAATTGTCTTGTATAGTTCAATCTTCGGTTTTTTGCCTGCTTCCCATTGTTGGAACTGAAACTACCAGAATTTGTCACTGTTTATACAATCTTCCCTATTTCCTTTTTTTTACTTTACTGTGGTCTGGTATGAATTAAGGTTTCAGGGTTTCTTTTTATTTTAGAACAATTATTTGAACATTTGAACAAGCATGGTAAAGCCATAGCTAATTTGAGGGATTTAATAATGGTGCGCCTCCAGCATTTCATTCCATTTGATTGTGGTTTGAAATGTTCTTTATTGTCTCTCTTGGGTCTTTTCTCTCCCTTTGTTGTGAAGGAGTGAATGATTATATTGGTTTTGCCACAATCACACTTGATGCTGCAGTTTCCTCCAGGGGCCTTTTGCTAATGAATGTTTTATGAAATTAAATGGTACAAATGTGGCATTGGCCTAGTAAGTACAGTACAGACGTGACATCATGTTTTCCATTGTTTCCTGATCAAAATGTGCATTGCTTCTTACAGGTTAGGTTTCTGACGAAAATATATCATCCAAATATTGATAAGGTGTGCTATCTTTTCTCTACTTTCTAATTCTTCTTCTTTGGTAATCCGTTTCTTACAAATTCAAGTTAAATTCCAGCTTGGGAGGATTTGTCTTGATATTCTGAAAGATAAGTGGAGTCCTGCTCTTCAGATACGCACTGTTCTTTTGAGGTATCCTGAATATCTATCTATCTCAACCTCCTTATTTCCTGAAAAATGTGGGGTAGATACTCATATAGGTATAGTTATATGTCATTTGTATCACAACACAAACACACAAGCACATGCTTGTACAATACGACAGGACTAAGTTTTCTTCAACTACATTTTGTGTGATCACTGCCAATTTGGAAGTATTTTTTGTTTTAATTTTTTTGTGGAAAAATTGTTTGTTTAAATTAAAAAGTTCTTATACGTACAAAAATTGAAAGAATTAATGAATTTCGGAGGGATGTTAAATTCTGGCGCAACTTTGGTGTGACTGGATGTTAGATTTGGTCATTGGAGCATCACTCTCCCGGCTAAGATAGTGAACAAAATGTTATGAGCAAGTTGATAGAAAATATTGTCGTAACCGGCTCTTCAACAAAAAAGAAAATTGTGAATTGATGCTAAGAACCTTTTTGATGCTATTCTTTTAGCATCCAAGCACTTCTGAGTGCCCCAAACCCAGACGATCCACTATCTGAGAACATTGCCAAGCACTGGAAAACAAATGAGGCCGAGGCTGTTGAAACAGGTATATTTTCTGTCTGCGATAGTTCAGAAATTACTTGTTAATGTTGTCATGTCATTTTGAATGTGTCTTATTGACAATGTTGCTATGCAACATGCAGCAAAAGAGTGGACCCGATTATATGCAAGTGGTGCCTAATGCTATGACGGAAACTTTTGGCCTCAAAATAACCATGGTACAAAAATGTATGCTATTAGTATTAATTTGTCAATTTGAAATGGAAATTTGGAGCAATTGAATTTGAACATCTGGAGTTATTGTTCCTCATAGATTGCAGTTTCCTGTTATTTCCTTCTCCTGGAAGCAGTTATCTCGGATCTTGTATGAATATATACGTGATAGTCATTTATCTGTCTCATTCAGTACATGAAACATCTCCAACTGCTAAGTACATTATAACTGATTTTGGATTCTGGAAGTCGAGTGAAAACTGTGAAAAATAAAAAGGTTTCTGTAGAGTTTCTCCTCTTTCCCATGAATTCTTGCTGTTTCAGGATTGCATATCCTGCAGTACCTAACATGTTATAGAACTACTAGTAGGGGTTGGGTATAGCAGAAGGAATTAAACATCATCATGTGATAAATCAAAATAATCTTTATTTGTAAATGTACCTATATGTGGTGATTGATATGGTAACTAGTAGGAAGATATCTGTGTTTAGAGAGAGAGAAAATGTGGATCTTGATTGTGCATCAATCATTGTGTGTGTGTGTGTGTGTGTGTGTGAGAGAGAGAGAGAGAGAGAGAGAGAGAGGTGTATTCTGCGATTCACTGTCTTGTCAGATTCCCCATATTTTAGTCATTGCGTGACATGCTTAACTCTACCAAGCATGTACAGTAAGAAAGAGACAAATTAGGAGAACGGTAAGCGCACAAGGTGTTCCTCTTTCCATGGTTTCTCCTTTTTAAAATGGACGGTTTCAATTCTTCCATAAATTTAGAGGGCCAAAATTAAAGAACGAGCGATATAAAGCTATTGGAAGATGAGATTGCCACAAGAAAACGAACGGGGAAACAAGAAACGTGGAAGATGAGGTTCTGATATCTACTGAACTATCTTTTTGGGATTAAGTATGACGGTTCACAATTTGTTGGTGATTACCCGTAATCCTAAAATTACAACTTTTGGGGTTTGTCATTCTCTATTTTAGTCCAAAATTACAGAGAAAATTAATATTTCAACCCTTCAAATTTTGATTTTCAGCAGTCCCTAAACTTCCACCTCATTTAAAATCCATTTACTAAACTATTGATTCGCTTGAAATTCAATCTCTAATCCAAGGAACATAAATTCAGATCGGACCAACCGATTCAGGTAAAAAACAATCGAATTTGAATTGAGGAAAATTGATCTGGATTAAATCGGTTAATCCGGTATTAACCCTAGCAACCCGCAAGGTTGAGTGGGTTGCAAGGTTATTATTTTCTTAAAAAAATGCTTTGAAACGGCATCATTTTATATTTTTAAAGTAAAAAAGAAAACTTAAAAGAGAGAAAATGTGCGTGCAGCGTACCCACTGCCCAAGAAATTTCCTCTGCTCAATGCCCAGTGCTCAGACACCCCCCTCTTGGCCTCCTTCAACAGTTTTATAAACTATGGGACATACAGATGAACAAACTATACTATGAAAGAAGGATGGGTGTAGCAAATGCATGAACTTTGGGGGGGGGTTCTAAATCTGCATGATCCATTGAAGCCCTGCTCTGAGACAAATATGAGGAAAAGATGTTGGGATTTTCACTTTCTTTATCCAATAATACATGCAAGTGACATAACATAGAAGCTTGATTGCAGATTATACTGTGACAGATTTGAGCTCTGTCTTCATTCTGTCCAAAACTGTTGTACATCTTGTCTGAGATTTTGAGAGGCGGTCGAGGGATGATGGGAGAAGACCATAGAGTTGAACTCCATTTCCCCCATATTTCCTTCATGGTGTTCATTTGAGAAACCAGAAGACCTCTGTGAAAGAGATTATTCCTTTTTTGCCAAACAGTGTTAAGCAAGATTATTATCCCATGAATGAAATAAAGATTTACTGAACTAGGTGAAAAATGAAAGAAAAAATGAAAAGCGTATTCCAAAATAGATAGATAATATAAAAAATAAAGAAAAATAGTGAGAGACAGGAGGTAACGATTTAAAATTGAGTAATGAACGACTGCATCGGCCGGTTCATTAGCCGGTTTGTTTTTTTTAACCTTGTTCTAAACTTCCTATGAATGCTATTATTTATATTTAATACTGATGTGCATGAAATGAATAAAAGAGAAAGTCATGGAAGCGAACTGGGGAAAGAGGGCTTTGCTGAAAGTAACAAAAACAAGAATGGAAAAAATTTAGGTTTCGATAAAAAAAAATACTTAATACAACCTCTAAACTACTAAACCATTTAGATCAAAAAAAAAAAGTTATTAGACAAGAGGTCTCCCCTTCGCAGGCTTAAAGCGCCAAGTGTGTTTTCGTCCCTTTCAATAAATACACTTTCAAATATTTAAATTTGTATTTTCCTTCTTGCCGAGGTAAAATAGCTTACCACTTCAACCCACGATCTTGTTGATTCATTTGAATCAAATTTTAATAGTAAAAGATAAAGAATAGTTCAATACTCACATGATCCTATTCATAATCCATTTTAACATGTTTCACATACACAAAAGGAAAACCTCAAATCACATTAATTATACCTTAAATTCAACAATTTTTAAACTTTATACCTATCTAATTTACACTATAACATATAAAATCAAAGTCAACATAAAATAAATGAAGGATAAAATCATATATTCACATGAAGAATTTAGTGAAATGATTTATAGATGAATCAAATAAAATCTTTTTGTTTGAGATGAAAACGAGCAAGGAGGGTGATGTCGTACACCGTACTGATGGCAGTTAGCCGAGGAGTCTGAGATTGTGGTGGTGTTTGTTTTGATAAATATTAGTTTATTTTTTATGGAAATCAAGATAAATATATGAAGAAAATTATTTTATTTTACAAAAAAATACTGTTAAACATGTGTTTGACTTTTAGAAAGTTGTTCCAAATTCTTTTGGAAGGACTGTCCTTTTCTGTTACTTTGTCTTCCATGATTTTGCTTTTACAATATTGTGGGCCTTCTCACACAGCACCAAAGTCGTTGGAAGTGGCCCCGTACCTTTTCTTACACTCAAATAAAGAATAATACGATATCTATAAATAATTAGATCAGATTATCAGCCAAAAACGCAATTATTATGACTTTATTTGGACAGTCCGTTGGGAGAATGGACACAGATTCCGAGGTAAATATAAGAGAGGAGTTTTGTCTCGGTAAGTGTAGGAATGGCTTTTGATTGTCCAAACAGACTAACCAAACAAGCCATATGTAGATGACTCAATTATCTTCTTTCTTTTATTGTTACAAACATATATGCTCCTATTGAAGTTGGACAAAATTAGAGATTTTTTTTTTGCTAAGCAAAAATTATATTGCTACTAGAGCAAAATTTGAACATAAATACTCTTACTGAAACAAAAAATCTTATTATTATCGTTTATTACTATTAGTCTCATTTATAACTCAACAAATTTAAACAATAACTCTATAATTAAATACTCACAAAATATGTTTATTATCATTATTATTTTTTTAAAATCAAAATAAACTGACTGACAATCATGTTTACTTTAATTTTATATTATAAAAATGATTATAAGAATTATTTGTTCATATTTAATTGCAATTCATCAAGATAAGGTGAGTTACCATTTTGACTAAAAACATACTTCATAAACTAGAAGGAATGAACTAAAACTTGATATAAAAACCAAGCATGTACTGTTGCCTTAAATAAATAATCCTCTACTCAACCCCCCACACTCCACCCCAAAAAAACATTTCATTGAAAAAAAATACTTTACATTAGACTGATAACCAATTTAATCAACTTGCCATTAAAATGGTTCAGTTTCAGATATACCTAAAAATTGCTCCAAAAGACTCAAACATTAAAGACGAGTCAAAGAGTCGCAGGTCCAGCACCGACTGATGAAAACTTTTGGGAGCCTTTTGTGGGCAAGACTGTGCCCCCGTTTCAAAGGAGTGGGTGGGCAACATCTTAAATGCCCACATGTGATCACAACTCTCTCCATCCCTCTCTCACACAGACACACAAACACAATTGCCTGTATATTTGTCAAACATCACCTATCTCACTCACTCTAAGTCTTATCTATCAAACAAGCGCTGCTTAGAATAAAATAGTGCAGTCACTGATGAAATCTCAATAGCAAGTGAACTAATCATTTTTTTCTCCGCAACTTGTTTAACTTATTGTGGAACTTTTTTATAATTACATAACTTCCAAGGGACTTCATAGTAATTTTCCTTTTTTTAAATAAAATGAGTAATGAGGTACTGGTCCAGCTCCTCTCTATATACACACACACGAAGGATACAGACAGACACAGTGCTAAAAGATGAAAGAGTTATGGTTTCTATCATATCAACCACCAAAGTCCATCCATCATCCCCACCCTCAATAATAACTAAACCTTCACTTAAAAAGACATGTACCTTGGCTTTGCTGTCAAACACTGCACAGAGATACACTTCATCTTAAATGCCATATCCACCTACCCAATCCACGTCAGCCATTCCAAAGTAAACTTCAGCTTATAAATGATGGATCAACCAAATTCTATACTCTGTAGTACTAGTAACTGCAGAAGATGAGAGAGGGAGGGAGGAATGGGGGAGTGAGATCAAATTGAATAATTTACAGTATGATGTCCACCTTCTACTATACATAATTACTTCAATGAATGTAGACAATTCAGATTTGTGTGGAATCAAGACCACTTCTTGTCTCTTTCAATCCTACTGTACCTAATGCTGTGCTGCAGAGGTTTTTGGGACAGTAAAGCACAAAATTAATATGGTCTAACAATATAATGATAAATTTTCAAGGCAGTTACCACTGATGGTAATGAAGCAGTCACAAACATGGACACAACAGCAAGAAAATATTGGAAATTTTATTGATCACGTGGCTAAAGATAGAAAAATGACAATAACAACATATTCATCTTCGTTTCCGGAGGTGCCCACCCATTACTCAAACTCCTTCAAAGGAAGTTTGGTTGCTATGTATCATCACATATATATGTACAGATCCCCCTCTACCAACAGAACCGCCTCCTCTTCCTCTCTATATTTGGCTATCTATCTAACTTAATGGTATTAAACTGCCAATTAAATCAAATGTACAGACATGTAAAACCCTCCCCCATTTTTTTGTTTTTTTAATCACAATGAAAGATGGGGATACAATACTAGCTGACCTAGATGATATGGAAAGAAGATAGAAAGAAAACTGACAAAGGGAGATGGGAGAGGAAGGAACCAGAAAACAACGAGGAATAAATGAATAAATAAAAACTGTGAAAGGAACTAGACCATCTCCGGGTTCCACTGGCATTGGCTACTAATGAGGTTTATTATCTGTGGTTCTGTTCTGGCTAGGTCACAGGAATAAGCTGATCATTTTATGGTGGGAATGGGATCAAGAAACCGGAATGACTCAAGAAAGGGAATAGCTCGAGAGTTTCAGTTCAACTAAGGTTTGAACAGCAAGAGAAATTGCAGGAGATACAGCAGAGGAGTACTAGTCATGAGTTCTAAAAGCTATAATGCCTCACAGAGTGTTCCAACATGTCACGACTAGGACACACAATTTCCTTCACACGACAGCCATTCTTGTAGATCTTGAATGTTGGTACGATTCTAATGCTCTCAGCTGTTGCAACTGTTGGGCATTCTTGAACATCCACCTTTAACCAAACACAAAATTGCAAGCAATATTAATAAAACTCCAATGATGTTATCCTTTAATCTTTATCTGCCATCAAGATGATAAAAGTTGATCTGTGAAGTACCTTGAGGAAGTTAATGGAAGGATATCGGCCACATAATGTACCCATAAATGGTGAGATTTGCTTGCATTGTGGGTTAGATGCAATTTCAAAATGGACCACAGAAACACCTATAAAGCCTAGGGTCAATCTCATTTCACAGAAAAAAAGGAGCAGACTAACCACAGAAGATACCCTTCAAACATTTTACTTACCCGGCAACGCTATTGCTGCTCTAAATTGCTCGAGACCTGATACCTCTTCCTCCTCACCACCAAATTTCAAATCATGCACTTCCTCTCCACGAGATTTCTTTAATGCCACTACCGCATGAAACAGAGCTTCAGCTACTTCACTGTCATCCGGAAGATCTCTCCGCAAGATCTCATAATCTTTGACAGCTTCCGCCCAGCTTTCTAACTGCAATATACAGCAAGGGGAGAAATGAGTCTGAGTTTGGGAACAAAATGACAATTAAAGAAAAAAGGTCAAAATACCCTGCTATTAGATGCAGCCCTACGAAGAAGAGCTTTTGTGTAATTAGGTTGGAAATGTAAAGCTTGATTGCAATCCTCAACTGATTGTTCCCAGTGTCCAAGCTTAAACCAGCAAGCTGCTCTATTGCAGTAGAGAACAGAGTTTGAAGGGTCCAGCCTCAAACCTTCCCCATATGCTGAGCAAGCTTCAGTGAACCTTTCGGATTTGAAAAGATCATTGCCATGTGCTCGAGCTCTCATCACCATCCTTACATTTTTTAGCAAAACAGTAACTTCAATGTTGCGGGGATCAATCTTGCCAGCTTTCTCAGCAGCTGTAACTGCATTCTCAAATCTGCAAATAAATCCATCATCAATACACACTCTCCAACAGAAACCTTTGCCATCTTAGATTTCTGATGAAGCTAAAAGTTTTTCAACCCACCTTCCCAGAGCCATCTCAATCTGAGCTCTCACAAAGAAGGAATAAGCTTCAGAAAGGATCCCAAAAAACCTTGCCTGTGAAGAGGAGTTAGTATGTGGTTCTAATTTGGGATTGTTTAACAGGGTTGATTCAGCATCATCAACTTGGTGGAGTTTCAAAAGGGCTTCTGCTCTACACATAAAGAGCTGTAAATTCAATTATCAACCACAGTCAGCCATTTTCCCTCAATCTCTCTATATCCATAATATAATATATGTCAGATAGATATGACAATGGAGTTATTTTACCTCAGGAGAAGAGTCTGCTCCAGAAGAAATGGCAGCATCAATTTCCCTGAGCACACTTTTCCAATCACCTATCTTCCTTGAATCTGTACATTTCCCGATATGCTTCTCCACTAATTGCAATTTCTGCAACTCAGAAGGATCAGGTGGCAGCCCAGGGCAGAAGAGATGTTTCCTCGCATTCTCAACTTGCCCTAACCTGTGACCACAAACAAGGGTTCATTCAACTTCCTCATCCACAACTCCGCCAACTCATAAGCAGAAATCTTAAACTGGATACAGCACTGAATCCAAAACACTAGATAAATTGTAGCATTTGAGGTTACATCATGTCACAGTAGGTAGAAAACAATCAAGCGATGGAATCCTAATACACTAGCATTAAAACAATTATCAACAATTCCATCAATGCAGAAAGCTTTTCAACACATAGAACTAACAAAGAAATTTGGATTATAAAGTGAAACCAATGCAAGAGTAGAAAACAGAAAATTCAACCAAAACCCCCAACACAGACAAAAGGAAGATTGAATATTCATGAAACCCAGAAAGACTTATTTAGATCAGAAATAAGTTACATTGCAGCTTCAACCAAAATCAGTTGTAGAAGCAACAAAAAGAACAAGCCAATCGAATTCACTAGTTTTAAAATAGTAAGCCAATATAAGCACAAAATTACTAATGAACCTGATCTGGGGTCAGAAGACAGGATTCATTCCATAAATTTACCAATCTGATAATCTTGAAAGTCAGACTGTACCCAAAGACAGCCAAAAAAAAGGAGCAGAATATGGAGTTCAAGCGCACCGTAGAAAAAGAGAAGCCAAACGCTGATGTGCCCTCCCATAATTGAGATCTAATCTCACGGCCTCCTCACACTCCCTCACAGCCTCGGCCAACCGTCCCAAACCCGTCAATGCGGCTGCACGGTTGCTCCGATAAGCTGCGTTAGCCGGGGATAATGCAATTGCTCGATCGTATAGACGTAGAGCCTCTGCAAAGTGACCCCTCTTGTACTGCTCGTTCCCTGCTCTCTTCACATCTTCTGGATTCACACTCACCACCGCTCGCTTCACTGACACAGTGACGGCACCACCACCGCTCGCCCTCACACTAGCCGCACCGGTCATTCCTCCAGCATGGCCTTTGGAGGTCGCACTGCCCCGCATTATGCTTCCATGGCCGTAATATCCTATCCCAGAACCCAAAACGTCCGTCCTGGAGCTCCGACTGACCGCAGCAACGGTCTTCAGAATCTTGCCGGACGGACAGATATTGCCTGTGGGAAGAAAATTCGGCGCTGGTGAATTCACGGAGGAGCTTTGGCCTGAGTAAATTAATGGTTGGTTGGTCTTGGAATCTGATCTTGCTTGAGGAGATTTGAAGTTCCTGGCATTCCATGCGGCGGTCGGACTGTTCTCGCCGGAGTAGTTATTCGGATTGTAATCGGATCGTCTCGCGACCAATTTGCACCCGTTTCGTCCAGAAATGGATCCAGATGAACTCGAACTGCTACTAGTAGTAGTGAGTCCACTAGCACTGGCAGTAGGTACAGTGTGGCGAGTACGCAATGGCGAAACCGGCGAGTCCAAGTCGAGTTCTCGAAAATCCGGCTTGTTAGCCTCGCAGTTCAAAGAATCGTGGAATCGGTCGTTGAGAGCATCTAGTCCTAGCTCGGAAATGGGCTTCCCAGAATGCGACATTTTCCCGCGAATCTAAGACACAAAGTGAGTTCTCAAAACCTCTCTCTCCCTCTCTTCTCAAGTTTCACAAAAGCTAGAAAATGGAACTACAAGTACAAGGTATCCTACAAGAAGCAAGAACAGAGAAACATAAAACTACAAGTTTCGAAGAAGACATGAGAAGAAGGAAAAGGAAAGAGAGAAAGGGATAGGGATCTCGTTATATAAAAGGAGGAAGCAAAGAATGAATATGGGTGTTGAAATTCCAATCGAGAAAGAGGAACCCAAAAAAAGAAAGTTTCGTTTAGAGAGAGAATGGAATTTGCACAGGGAAGAGGGAAAAGAGAGAGCTTTTATTTTCTTTTCCTCCACTCCTTCACCTGCTGCTTCACGGGACAGGTCCCCCCCCCCCCCAAAAAAATCTCTCTCGTC
>JANTPZ010115303.1:0-16878 GCA_025593235.1 Vachellia pachyceras
ATTTACCGCAAGGTGGAAAACTGTTTTTGATTTCAAACTTATATTGAATGTAAATATAAAACAAACTTTCTTTTTGGTCTTTTTGGATTTTTGGAGTGCAACTAAAATAGATTGGAAAAATATGGAAGTTGTTTGATGATGAATTCTCCTTGAAAATGGTTCAAGCTATCATGGTTTGCAAAATATAAGGTAGAGTAGTAGTTTTGTACTAAGTTTTGTAATGAAAAACCCCAACAACTCGCTAGGTCAGAAATTCCATGCAATGAACTCCATTCCATGAAACCCTTTAAAAACACTTAATGTGTTTAAAGAAATTGCTAAGTGAAAAATCTAACTCAACACATTATTGCCTCAAATATCAAGCACAACTAGGAAGATAAGGAGAGCAACAAAGATTTTGTTGAATAGGTAGAAATGAGACTTCACACTACCAAGTTAAACACAAAATAAATCAATACACAAATCCAAGTTTGGCACAACCGTGACCAAGCATTTAAGTTCAAATCACTAGTTCTAACTCAGAAACTAAGCAATCCAATATAAAAATACAGATTAAACCACCACTCCCCTTTTGAGCCCTTGAACTCAAGCTGTATCCATCTCTAAGAGGAAAGAAGAGGTCTAGCTACTCATAATAAGCAGTTCCACACTCATAATGGAAGGTAGAAGTGAAGGATGAAGATGGTGGGTAGGGTTTGGTTATAAATGAGAAGAGTAAGAAAGTAGAAAACATGAAGAAAATCCAATCTAAGGTGTGGTTGCCCCCTTCTCTTCTGTGCTCTGTCCGAAACTTACCCTAAAAAAGTTTTCTAACCGTCTTGGGTCGGGTGGAGGGTGTGGATTGGTTATTCTTTCCATTTGAAGCCTGATTTGGTTACTAATTCGCGATATTCGCCACGACAAACTTGAGGTTTCACCGCGGCGAACCTCTCTCGAGAGTTTTGTTTGCACGCTTGATCATTAGTCGCAGCGAAGAATGAATTGCGCAATGGCAAAAGGTTGTAGAGCTACCTTCTCACATTCTTTGCCAAAGTTCCTAGAATGAAATAGCAAATATTTGAAGTATCTCTTACTCATGATTAGAATTAAACGCAAATATATCTTATTTCATGGCAATAACACCCAAAATCAAGCTGATAACAACAAACAACTTTAGTTTCCAAATTATGCTCAAGAAAGGTCATGATAGGCCAAAATTGCATCTAATACTTTAGAAATGAGGCAAAAGAAGTGAATAAAAATGGCTCAATCAGTGTCCCACACTCGACGTGCCAAAACTGTTATCCATTCACATTTCCTCACTCCTTCCTTGTTATATCTCTTCTTGAAGCTTCTGCATCCTCAAGTTAACTTCATTCACCACTAATTCCTTCAATTGATGGAGAAGAGCAGCCTGGTCAAACCCTGGCTGATTGGGTTGACCATTACCTATAGAGTCTGATTGCTTTGATCAGATTAGTGTCCTGTCGTGAAAAGCTTTTACAAAAATATATAATGAGAAGGCTGCCACACTTTACGTTTGGCAGCAAAATTGTCTCATATGATGGTGATGGGTGGTGACCCATCACCATCAACCCGTTTTTTAATATAAAAAAGTGGTCAAAAGCTGAAGCCATGTACCAGTGGAGAAGGTTCAGCAGCTTTTGTTTTTTTAAAAAATATAATGAGGGGTTAGATGGCACCAACTGTGGGGTATTATAAATACCCCACAAACCCCTTATCCCATCAAACTAGTCACACACATATCCTTCTTCCACACACGTCCCATATGTTGAGAGAGAGAGAGAGCATAATCGCCAAGAAAGAGAGGGGGGAGGAGTGCTGGAGAGGGTTGTTTCTCATTCTAAGACTCTGCTTGTGGGATTATTTAGGTAAGTAAACGACTTATTTTCATTGAAATTCCTTCAAAAAAGTTGTTATAAACATTTTTTTCTCTTTCTAATGGCAATAATATTATGTTAATTAGAGAATATTTTGGGATTTATATTTTCATTCATATTAAGTTTTATTTATAGAAGACCATAAAATCATATATATATTTTTATTACTATGATTAATGATGTTAGATTTATTTATTGATACTTGGAATATTTTTACGAATTTATTTATATTTAAAAGATTTGATTTTTGATATATTGATATTTTACCAAAAAATTGATGATTCAATGGTTAGTTTGACATTAGCAAATTAATTAGTTTTGTTATCACATGATTTAATATATATATATATATATTCGTGTATATATGTAGTTGAGTGTATATTTGAAAAATATATATAAATCAATTTCAAGTGATATATTTAATTACAAAAAACTATTTAAATAAATTATTTGGAATATTAGAGGTATTATTGAAATTTTTAATTGATTTAGATGGTTTAATAAATTAAGGGTTTATAATTTAAAACTATTATATGTTTAAAATCCTAAGCTTTAAATTAGAATTTTGGTATAAATAATATTAATAATATTAAATAGTTGAAATAATAATTTCAAGTCTTTTGAGCAATAATTTTACCACCCAAATTAGTTGTAAACTAATGTGTAGTACTATTTAATTTTTGCAAAATGTTTATAGAAATTTGGTGTTAGGCGAGGATTTACCTATGGTAATATTTTATTACTTGGAGAGAGGTAACCATTTTCTTCTCTTTGTACATACTTGTAACATGTTTGTGAGTGCTTTTAAATAATTATGAAAAGTGCCATTGACATTCTAATTGCATAACAAAATTATATTGTTAATGAAATTGTCTTGTGTGACCTATTTTCATTATGAAATAAAGAGGTGATTTATTTACATTGTTTCATAATATTACAAATGTTGCTTTGAGAATCTGTGATATTAATCATGATACATGACATATTTATTATTTAATGATATGAGAGGGAGTGGTGGATGTTGATTTGATGGGATATTATTTTAGAGGAAATAAGGGGGATTGATTTTCTTGTACAAAAAGAGGAAATAAGGTGGTGGGCTACCAGTTATACGCTGGTTAGTCCTTTGACCCAATTATATTTTATAGGGCAATGACAACCCACTATTGGTAGAGGGGGAATCCATGGTTTGTTTTTGTGCGCTGTGGATTTTGGCCGGTCCATATCACTTGATGGGAGAGCTTGATATTTGTACTACCAGTTGCATGGGACATTACTAGCCATGGGTTTAGTCAGAGGAAATAAGGCTAGGGAGGAATAAGGGAGACAAGAGAAATGAATCTGGCGCATTGATTTTTGTGTAACTTTATGATTATACAGATTATGATGTTATAAATTGATACATACATATGCTTATATATATGCACATTGATTAAGCGACATTTTGTTATGTGTTATATTTAATGTGACAATCCCATTTGATACCTCATGGCACTTACTCGTATGCCCAATGAGATGGAATTGCTGGTTGCTGAGATGTTTGTCTCACCCTATTGCTTTAACATTTTTCCATATGGTAGTTCCCGTACGGGTCCGTTAGGGAAGTCTCCAGAAGCTTGAGCTACTTTCTGTAAAAGTAGTGCTTCCATCTTTTAGTTATGTGTATTATTATATATTGACATGTCAGGGCTCTTCATGCATATGCTAACTTATTTGATCGAGTGATGTAGCGATTGTTGAATTATTTTGACAGATTGATTTATCGATAGTTTACATTTGGTTTGAACCTCTGGGGTCCAACGCTCAATGATGGTTTCGATATGGACTAGACAAAGGTTTTTAGATTCAATTTTTGTTATTTGACGTTTTAAGAAAAGGACTTTATAGCTGTTAAGACAAAAGGACTAAAATATACTTTTTTAACATAAGGGTCTAATATAAAACTTGATGTAAACTTAAAAAATTAAATATATTTTTTAAACTAAAAAATAAAAAATGTTATATGGAGGAATGCATTTTGGGTAGAATGAGTTAGTAGTTCCTTCCGACTTTAAGCTACTTTTTGGATAGAATGCATTGTACCCAAATGCGTAGCTAAAAGGAACAATTTTAGACAGAGTCATCATATCTAAACCGAAATTACTTTTTCAATCCAATAGGCCTTGCCAATCTCACCCATATCATCAACATTGGTTTCTAAGCCTTTACTGCCTTATTTCCATCCATTGAATGATAATATATATTAGGCTTCTTTGAATTTTTCAAAGACGAGGACACCGAGGTGATATTATTGTAACCCATAAAATAAATATTTTGAATCCTATTAAAGACACATAGGCTCTAACTATTGAGAGGAATATAATCATTCATGTAAGGGTGTGACTTGAAGATCATTATGTGGTCATTAATTGCATTCGAATAACTAATTTAAAATTTTCAATTACTTAAAAATATGATAAATTTTATTTAAATTATTTATTTAAAATATATATACATCAAGATATAATTTTATTAAATAATTTAATTTTAAATAATTTAATAATATTAATGTCCATATATTTTTTTCATTATCATATTTGATTTGATTTTGAAAGGACTTGATATATGTTAACATACGATTAAAGATATTTTAATCATTTAACCATTTGCTAAGTCTCTTTGTTTCATGTTTCTCTTGTCCATCCAAGTAGGATGAGAGATAATATTTCTCTCTACAATTTTCTTTTCTCTTCATTTTCTCTTATTCCATTTTTTCCTCTCTAGTTTTCTTCCCATTCAAGTGAAGCATTAAGAAATGAATACATAGCTGGACCTGGTAGAGCTAACAAAATGAACCTTGTTTTTAAAAGAAAATCTTTAGGTGTCCATTATATAATAATTAATATTTAAAAAACGGTGCATAAGTTCATCACCATAAAAAGCTAGTAATGAGAATGAAAGCAAGAAAATTAAATCTATAAATGCTCTAAAGTCATCTTGTGCTTAAGATAAAGTGATACACACTTAACAAATAATATTATTTACATTACGAAAAGAAAAGAAAAGACAATCTAATCAAAATTTTAAAAAATAATTAAGAAGAGTATAAGCATGGGCTGATAGTTGGTAGGCTGAGCAGGCCTCAGTAATTATTTCTAATCAATTCAGTGCAATTGAATCTTTACGTTCTTCAAATGGGTCAAGCGTCCACTGTACGGTGTTGGATGGTGTAAGGGTAAAATGGTCACTTAATCCGTTGTTATATATATTTCATTCCATGCTTATATATATAAATTTTACACATGGTTTTTACAATATTAGATATTATTTATTGTTGTGTTGACTTCGTTTTCATATTGTACAATGTATATTAAGTGGCGATAAAATTAAAAAATTATTGGATTTGATACAAAGTTAATAAAATTAAAGTTTATTTAATCTATGTAAAATAGGTTGAAAATCACTAGTTACAGCAAGAGTATAAATCATTCATGTAGCAGTGTGATTTAATTTGACGATTGCTATGGTCCATGTATGACAATATTACGTGCAATGTGGTTTTAATTAGACTAGCTTTTTCATCCAATCCGAGGTCTTCACCAATTTAAGGACCATTTTACCCTGAAGTAAAAAAAAAAATCCATTGGGATTCTTTGACTTTTCTAAAGTGCAATTGTTTTGGATCTTCCTTACTTAAGGTTCAAACTAAAATAGATTGAGTGAGGTAAAATTGTAAGGGCATGGCAAAACTTTATCACCAATCATTTTACTATATTGCATTCCCAGAGGTCGAATTTGAAATTTGAAATTTCTTTTGTTAAAGTGGGACATCTTTTGCTTGTTGGACTGATGTGACGCTCATTAATGAAATGTATGCTAATGCTACGTCATTCAAAATCTATTTAAGAAAACCTAGTGGAACAAGATTCAGATAAAGGAAAAAGTGTACAACATGTATTGACTCCCACTCTTGACAACACGAAATATCTCAGTTTTGTGAAGTTAGATGTTTGTATCATGAAGTAATTTGATAAACAAATCTACTAGATTTTCACTAGAATGGATTTGCTAGATAATAATTTAAGCTTCTTTTTAAAGGTCATGAGCGAAGAAGAACTTTGGTAAAAACAAGCTTTACTCTATTGCCTTTGATATGATTGTATTACACATGTAAACAAGTATAATAAGCAATATCTGCATAAACGATCACTTTATACTTAGATATGCCCGAGTCTAATAACCATATATTCATATTTCATATGAGATAACGAAGAACATATTTCACTCTATTCAAATGTATTTGTAATGTTGAAGAACTACATCTTGCTTATAGATTAAGGACAAATGATATGGATGGGTGTGTGAGATTATCAAGAGACATTAGTATCATAATAGCATTTAAATATGGTACTTTCAGACCAAGTAGTTCTCCATCTCTTTCTTAGTTAATATCTCAAGGTCTAGAAAGATCTTTATCAACTTACAGAGAGCTCACAATCATTGGGCTACATGATAGAGGTGATTTATCTAGGAAAAATCACTATAGGACCTATAATTCAAATTCTCTCTTCAAATAATCATTTGCCTTTTAGATCTCTTCATCTAATGATGTTGATACCATGAATATGGACAATAATTATGGAAACATTACACATATTTTTCATAAAAATGCCCTTTAATTGATTCAAACCATACAAAGGCTTGTCTAACTAAATTCAATATTGTTTTAGAAAACTTGCGTTTGAAACTTCTGACATCTTATGTCCTTAGAGATTTTCATATAATGTCACTATCAAATGAATGTGCAATCATTACATCCATAAGGCGCAAGTCAGAGCCTTTATTTATTGCTAGATTAATTAAATAACGAAAAGTAGTCATTATTGGGATTGGATGGTACAACAGAATGTTACAATTTTTTCACCCAAATAAAATAATTAATTTGAGCATTGTTTGAAGAATTAATTTGAGCATATTTCTCCCAAATAAAATATTTGCAAAAATCAAAAACTGTAAAATAGCTTAATTTTAAATTTTATTTATTTTAAACAATTAATAAATGATGCAGAAGGAAAATAAATCTCAATAAACATTAAATAAATTAATTATGCTTAAATGACATTTATTTCCATATGTATAAGTTCTATATATCACAATAATTTGGCTCAAATATTTTTGGAACTAAAATAATTGGCCATCAATAAAAAAATGAAATTATTAGAAGCCCATATGCATGTTATAGGAACAAAAAATGTCTTTAAAGTGGCCAAAATATTAGAAACTTTTTTAAGACATTAAACGATAGAGAAAAATTTACTGATCATCAATTGATGCTTGGTTTAAGTTAAAATGACATAAATAAAATTTGCGAGAATTTTAAATATTATATATTATTTAATAATTAGCTATTTAATAAAATAATTAGTCAAATATAATTATTTAAAATACCCAGACACCTTAGATTTATGATTCCAAAGTTACGGAAAGTAGGTCATAAATTCTAGAATTTCATAAAATCGATTTTAGGATAAAATTAGAAATGGTTTGCCTGAACAGAAGAAAAATGCCTGGAATGAGTTATAGATTTTTAAAATTGGCCAAGATCTCAGAATTTACCAAGTGAATAGACACCACTGGCTAGTAACTCGGTCAAAAAAATTTTATTCTCACTTGGTTGGCATTTCTATACTTTTGAAGATACTCAAATGGTTCATTATGGATCTCTAATGAAAAATAAGAGGTAAGAAGTGACGTGTGAGAAAACACACAAGATTCAATCATATCCTCACGTATACATACATTCAAGCACGGATTCATGAACTTGACGACCAGATTAAAAAAATCACAAAGGAAAAATTGCAGCTTCCAATACATATATGCATATATACTAATCAACATGTTTAACAGGTTCACAAAAATTTACAAATAAATTTTTGCAAATCTCCTTTGTTGTTACTTGAAATAGAACTTTTGCTCTTTCCCTATGAATTTTTGTAAATTCATATGAAGGTTAATTTCAGAGATAATTACAAATAAACAAAATTTTGATCTCCAATCCAAGCCTTTTGAGAACAAAATTTAAAGTAATAGAGGAATTTAAATATTCCACATTAGACTTAGATTATCCCATATTAATTAAAGATAAAGAACGTATAGATTAAGTACAACTACATTATACCATGGCTTAAATCTCGTGTCAGTAACGTATTATAAAATTGAAAAGAAGATAAAAAAAGAAGAAATTAGAGAGCAATAGAAGAGAGAGCTATTATTCATTATCTTCGAAGTGTATAGTACATAGTGGTTCCTTATATTTTTAGGCATGGATTTACAATATTGATGGAAATCATTATTGCTGATTACATAAAATAATAAAGGGATATAAAAAATAATTGAAGAAATGAGAGATATGAACGTCCACATAATAAATATTCATGTCAATTGCCCACTAATTAATAAGGAATAATCCATCACAAATTAATTAAATTTGACCTTTAGCCTTCGTTATTTTCTTTGAATTTCCTTTTATCTAACAATTACAACAAAGTTTTAAAATACATTAATATCAGAATAATTGTAACTTTATCCTCTCTTCTTAAAATTTATTCACTACCAGAGAAATCAGATTTAGTGACGGAATTAGCAATGGAAAAATCAGTTTTAACGACAGAAAACCTAGATTTAGCGACGGAAAAAGTCCGTCGCTAAAACGAGGGTGGCTAAATTTAGTGACGGAATTAGCGACGGAAAATTTAGCGATGGAATTAGCGAGGAAAATTTTCGTCGCTAATTAGCGATCAAAATTTCCCTCGCTAATTCCGCCACTAAATTAGCGATGGAAATTCTAATTTAGCGACAAAAAATTCCGTCGCTAAATTTAACAATTCCGTCGCTAAATATGTTATATTCCATCGATCAATTTGATAATTTCGTCTCTAAATTGGTTATATTCCGTCGCTAAATAGAGTTTTCCGTCACTAATTCCGTCGCTAAATGGCATTTTTGTCACTAATTCCATCACTAAATAACGTTGTCCGTCGCTAATTTAAAATATTCCCTCGCTAATTCCGTCGCTAAATTAGAATATTCCCTCGCTAATTAGATTATTATGCCTTACTTTTCCGACGCTAAATGCATTATATTCCCTCGCTAAATGGGCAATTAATAGAATCAACCACGCTGAATTTATTGCTGATTTAGATATGAATCAACTACGTATTTACAAAAATATTTTATAAACAAATCTTGTTTAATCAAACAATTGATTCAAAAATAAATTTTCAATAGTAATATCAACTACATATGAATCAACTATGCATTTGCACAAATATTTTATAAACAAATTCTATTTAATCACACAATTGACCAAACAATCAAATTTTAAATAACAATACCAAATACATAGTATTTTTAACCATAAACATACATTCTAATCTCTGAATAAAAGTCTTAAAATAAAAAAATATAAAAGTTAAGAACTCTAAACAAGTTTAGCATTGTTGTAAGCTCTCTCCAAAAGGAGCTTGACCTCCTTTTCAATAAGTGTAATCACAAGTCCCTAAGCCTTCGCGCTCCAACACCAACAAACATCTCTTCAAATTCACATCCATTGCAGGAGAAGAAAGGAACACCAGCCTCTCCAGCTATAGCTCTTGCCAACATTGTATTAACAATGTTTTCATAATTCAAAACAGCTAAGATATCAGTGGAAACATGTAAATTTTGCACCAATCTATTAACAATGCACTTTTCAAAAATCATAGTTGTCCAAGCACCACAAGGTGAAAGGAAAGGCACAAAAATCCCAGTACAGACTTATGGAAGTACAACACCTTAGATGATGTGATTTAACTAGGTACCCCAAAAAAATTATAAATGATCAGAGCAACTGTACAAAGGGCCATAGAACAAAGCAAATATAAACTACTCTCCATACCAAAACTTCATCATGAAACACTAGTTTGATAGAAAATAATATTATAAGATTAGACATACAGTTGGTTTTTCTTTTGGCCTGAAAAATCAGTTATAGTATATCAACAATATAATGATGTAGGATAATTCACCAAATTTGCATCACCTGAAAACATGGAGTGCTTGAGGTGAATGAGAGAAGATAAGAAATTTCACATAATTTTGAATTATAAGGCTTCATTTGGTAGGAGCAAGCGGTTTTCCCATGCTCAAACATATCTTTGGTTGTTAACTTAAGAAAATCCATTTTCCTTGAGCAAGGTTAACAGGTCAGCTGACAAGTAATACAAATCCATAAAACAAGCATAGAAATATGCAGATAAAGCATCAAAGAGAGCAAAGCAACAAAATCACGCAAGCAATCAATCAAGCCTTTAAAATGAAGCTAGTTCCTTACCATATCAATGGATGTAACATTAGTTTTATTCTATTCATGCAAGATCACCCAAGATAAATTATAATTACCGCAACAATTGAAGGTATAATTGTAGGAGCTTTGGCTACAATAACAATGTCAATTTTTTATGGTTTAATGCCTACTCCAGATCTCCAGGGTTGACTTTAGAGCCCACTCTATTGTATCCAAAGTTAGTCAACCAAATCACAAACTGAGGAATGCAAGCACAGTCACCAGCATAAATTTACCTTCAGAAGAAACAAAGTTTCTAGCATCAGTTTATTTTGTGAACATCATATTGTTGCTACACTTCTCTTTCTTTTATAAATAATTAAACTTTAGCTGGAACAATTAAGCAATCCTCAAGATGAGGGAAGATAGTTCTGGCAACAAAACTTTGTTTTACCTATTAAGATCATTTTTTTTTAAATTTTATATCCCAATAACCAATTGATGCAGCATTATTCTGCCATCTAAAACCAGCTGACACAGCAAGCTTATATGATAAGAACGATGGGGAGGAAAATACTACTACTCCCACCCAAAAAAAAATTAAGCACGCAGACAGAAAGATCAGAACCTCAAATTGAAAGCTATAGAATCTTCCATTTCCCTTGCAGAATCGAGAAGCTCCATGACAAGATTCACATCGGCAATGCAACAAGGCATAGTCAGCTTTGTGATAAAAATCATTGTTTGACATCTAGAGACTAAATTGGAAAGGAAATGGAGAATCAATTAAAATATCTACCAATTAAAACAATGCTTCAGAAAAAGCCAACTAGGGCTACCACTAGTGAGGTCTAGTAATTTTAAAACCTGGTCCTGCGTAGACAGTCAGATGAATTATTAATTTTACACAAAAAGCATTATGAGATGGCCACTTACTAAGATTATGAAGATAGAGAAAAGACAAAAACAAAACAATTGGATATGCTTGACAGTATACCTCTGGCCTGTGTACCTACGCTGTATTAGTTGAAACAAACTGCTAATAGTTTTAGAAAGAATAACTAATGTTGACTTTGTAAATGAATAGTACATTTCATTGCAACATCTTGATACTAGAAAAAATAAAATTAAAAGATACCGCCAAAAACTAGGGGGAAAACTCAGAAAATGCTCACGCACACAATTATAATAAGTAGCTCTCAAACCAGGATTAAGAATAATCTTTGAAGATAATTTTCCAGAAGCATCTCAATTTCTTCCTCTTCTTCTGCAGATAATGGGGAAAAAAGAAGCACATGAGGCTATGTCATGGGTCCTTTCTAACATAGAAACTAAGTTAGAACATTCACATTACACTATAAGAGTACCAGACTATTGGAATAAAAAATCTGCCCTCATGCTAAAGCTACTATCAAAGAGATCTAAACACCTCTTCCAATACAAACAACAAAACCAATCATAATGAACATATGGGAATAAAAAAAATCTGTGACAAGTTACATAACATGCACCTACATGGGAAAAGTAAATATCATCAACGGAATATAGAATTAAATAAAATTGGCTTGGAAAAAGAGGCCAAGCTTTCCTAGAAATATAATTGCAAGTGCAGTTGCAATTTTAATATAAAATTATGATACACACAGTATTGCTATCTCCCTGTGGGACCATTGCTCACAAAGTGTACCGGCGTATTCCTTGCTATAAAATTGGGCGTTTTGAAGTTGAATTACTTCTAGAAATGCCTCCTTTCTTGATCATACTTATGCTTGATGATGAATTGCAGGACATAGAGCTACATCATGAGGATTGTTGAGCAAAGAAAGATATATGCAAACGCACAAATACAAAAGTTTCTTTAGTCACAAATAAACTTTTGCTCCACCAAGTGTTCCTCTAGAAAATTGAACATTTCTTGTTTACGTAAATGACAAACAAGCACACCTTTTGCCATCTGTTTGAACTCAAAGACTAAACCAGGAGAAGACAAATAGACAGCATGCCAACATCATAAAACTAGAGATGTAAAACATTTAGGGACGGGAGGGCATTTATAGGCTCTTCTGCGTGTATTAGCATCAGTTTTAGGTCACGTAATTTTGCAGCGGTTTATAGTGGCAGAGGTTGTATCTATAGCGTTTTAGGTAACGGTTTTTTGCCACAGCTTGCAAATTCGCAACGGTTTTAGAATCACTGCAAATGTATTAATTGTTTACTTACCCTAAATGTCCACCTCAAACCAAGTGGATCGACTAGCAGAAGGGCGCCGGAATCCTTGGTCCCTTGGATTAAGATGTTGATATCACAGACGTCGTTGACGCTCAACATCACGTCCCCCTCCTCCTAAATATCTCCACCCTCTGAGATCGTAGGCTCCCTCCCAAGCCTTTGACTACGATCTTGATAAGCCATTTGAAAATATTAATTTAAAAAAGTAATTAAAATAAAATATTAAAACAAACAAATAAAAAATTTAAAAAATAAAACTAACCTTTAAAAATAATGCTGAATATCTAAAGAAAAATTTTAGAAAAATCAGAAATTAGCTCTCTAATGTGAAATTTTGAAAAAACAAAAGTGAAGAAGTGAAGGGAACGGGGTTTATATAGGTGTGGATTTAGTAGCGGTTTTAGACAAACGCTGCAAATTAGTGGCGGTTCTGGTTAAAACCGCTACCATAACCGCTGCAAACTTAGCACACCTATTGGGAAATGGCGCTATTTAGTAGCTCTTTGTCTGATCGCTACTAATTGAGAGACTCTTCGTGTTTTCAGCGGTTATTTTTGCAGAAACTGTTACAAATAGCGATGCAAATCATTAGCGGTTTTTAGAACCGTTACCATAACCACTACCACTGACAACCTTTCGTTTATGCAACGTTTGGCCTTTATTTAAACCGTTGCAAATTCGCAACATAACCGCTACAATTTTTTTTGTTTTTGTAGCGGTTTTTAACCGCTACTAAATTCATTCTTAGATCATCATCACAAATTAGTAACCTTGTCTAAATCCGCTATAAATTTCATAATTTAGTCACGTTTTGTTAACCGCTACTAATAAACCACTGCTAAATACTCTTTTTTTGTAGTTCATCTTTCATGGCTAAATCAAATCCCTCATCAAAACTCTCGCAAATCTCACATAAAACTATCATGTGGTAATAACAGCCATGACACACAAATCCTTGTTTCTTGTCTCTCCTTCTTCCTCTTTCTCTCCTTAGTTATTGCAGCCCATGCCAAAAGCTTTAGCTCAACAATATTGAATCCATCTCCAAGGCAATCACTACAAGGAAACAACGTTTTTCTTGATGAGCAAAACACTGACAGCCGGTTGATTATCGGTATACGTGTTTGGATCAAATCAATGTAGCTCCATCAAGCACATACGAAAGCAATCTCAATAGTCTCATATCTTCACTTTCTTCTGATGCTTCAACCAGCAATGGATTTGGTAACAAAACTGTAGGTAGTGATGAAGATAGGGTGTATGGGCTTTATCTTTGTAGAGGGGATGTGAATTCAGTCTGTGTCATTCTTGTATTCAAGATTCTAGCAGATTGATCTAACTACATTGTCCCGATAATGCTACTACAGTTTTATGGTACCCATTTTGCCTTCTTAGGTATATCATATTAGAGCTATAATTTTGTAGGTTAATTGTATATGGGTCTAGTTATTCAACTCTAGCAAGAAGTTACCAAGGTTTTTTATTTTGAAATACAGGGTGTTAAGGTCTAATTTTACTCTATAAGCTTTTACATAGGGGTCATGGGTACCCAGAGTTGTCTTTTTTTAGACTCATTTGGTCTATAAGTGTTAGAAAAGGAGCAATATTGCCCTCATCTATTAAAAATACTAACAACCAATTTTATTTTTTTAACAGTGAAGATGGCTTTGCTCCTTTAATGCTTCTAGGGTGATAGCCCTTAAGCGAGAAGTTCCAGTGCTAATTTAAATATTAGCCCTTTGACTATGTGGGATCAAAATTTATCATTTCAATCGAACCGTTGCGACACCATTTTTTGTTGATTACATGGATCTATGTCATAGAGTTGATTCAAGAAAGAAATTCTGCTGTTCTAAACCAGGTATTCAAACCAGGAATTCGTTGGCAATCTAACGCTAATACCTCGGATTCCCATGTTTGATGCGTCACAAAATGTCACAAGTGCTGGGGAGTTTGATAGTGACGCTAGGATTCTTGAAGAGCATTGATTATCTGAATAATCCTTTGATGTTTCTCATTCATTCACAAGAGAATACAATGTCCGCATTTTCATATTGCACTGCTATAAGTCTGTATCTAATGTCACAGACTCACAAGACGCACACAAGACACAGTTACTGGGCCTATTGGGCCTTTCTCATATTGATCCATAAACATAATTTGAATTAAGCTAATTCCTACAATTCTGATGAATGGTTTGATACAGACAGGTTTAGAGGCAAACCAAATGTTTGGGACACATGTGTTCAACATAAATGGCATCCAGAGAATGTATGGTTGGGTTCAGTGCAGCAGAGATATAACCAGTGAGGATAGCAGAACATGTTTGAGCAATATCCTTGAAGATGTCGGGAATTGCTGTGAAGGCAAGAGGGTTTGGAGAATCTTTTCTCCTAGCTGCATTGTTATGTATGAGACTCAGCCTTTCTTTGTAAATGACACTGGTTTGCTTGCTCCAACATCCCAGCTTGGTACGACTTTGTTTCTTTCATGGTATAATAGTAGGTTTGGTTTTGCATATTGAGCGGAGTTCAAGAAATAACTTGTACCATTCACAAATTATCAATAATATGATATGGTGACATAAATGTGAAGTTGTTGCATTTTTTGTTCATCTGAACTTACTGATTTACAATTTTGGAGAAAGAAATAGAACAATAGGATGGTTATAGGGCCTTTATAGTCAAAGTCTACAAGTTGGGGACTACGAGAGCCACTTCTTGGGGTCTATAAATTGGAAATGTGGCTTGGCCCTTTTTGTGGAGGGTGCCAAAATCTTGAAAGTTTAGCAAACCTATTTTGTTTAGAGTTATATCTTGTTTGTGTAACTTGTATCCTTTGTTCCATACATGTGTATATGTATAACAGAGTAGTGTAATGTGATTCTCAAGTTATATCTTGTGTATATCACTTTTCTTCAAGTCTTATTATCTTCTTGTTAAAGGAGAATCACAACGAAAATTAACCTCTTTTCTTGAGGACTGTCGTAAAAATGGTTGCCAGAAGTTTGATTGTATATGAATATTGTTTGCATCTTCCATTGTCAATGAACATGTAAACTAAAATAGAAAGCTTTTGAAACTTGAAAGTTACTTTTCAGGTCATAAAACCTGAAAAAAAATAAGTTGCAATTTATTTATTTATTTTGCAATTTTGCAGGTGAGAGAAGCAGTAACAGGCCAATGCTTATAGTTATCAAGGTAAGCTCTTAATGAAAAAGCTTTAAGAGTTTTCTTTCCGCAAATAATGTACTACCTCCAATCCTTACTTAAGAGTTAGTTTAAGATTGGATATGGTTCTAAATATAATACTTCAATCGACTTTGTCTCCCAAATTTATAAATTTCTTCTAAAAAATATCCGTTTTTATTGAACATATTATTGTTTCCATCAAGCGATAGTTATGGTAAAAGATGGTATTTTAAGAAAATCGACTCATGCATGTTAAAATTACAAATAACTTAAAATATCAATTAGGTTAACACAATCTTTGATTCCTCAAGGTTCTTAAATTAGTTATCTACCTCTTATATGAAAAATCGGAAGGAGTATACATTTTTATTATCTAATCATGTTTAATTACAATGGTTGCAGACAATAAAAAAAATGTAGGAAGATGGGCTAAATCCAGTATTTTCTCAAGATCAAACTGATGAAGAGAATGCTATGAATTCTGATCTTCCTATGATGTCCTTGAAAACTATTCTTCAATCTACTTGTAATTTTTCTGATGAGTATAAATTGGGACAAGGTGGATTTAGCTCTGTTTACAAGGTAATGTTTTTGTATAGCACATATAAGTATGCACTTATTTGAAGTTATGTTCAACTTCTCTGATGCTTACCTTCATACCATTCTTACCTTTAGTTTTAGAACTTTCTATAACCTAAATGTTACACTTGAAATTCTGAAAATCAGTGGAGCCAAGTTGTGGGATTCCATATCCCAATTTGAATAACATAAGATGTTCTATAGAGTACTTTAGCAAGTTATAATTAGTTCTCATTTCCCAATAGCTAACTTTTGTAGTACATTTCTCAGCTTTAAGATGCCCATCCATTAGTATCAGAGCTGTAAGTTGGCCACTTTAAAAAATGACTACAATCTGATAGCCCGTTTGGTTTGGAAAAGGAAAATCGCAATTTTCCATCGGCGGTGACCGTTTGGTTCAACAAATGCAACGGAAAACGGCTTCCCACGGAAAGCCATTTTCCAGCATACGCGTGAAAAGCACTTCCTGTAATATCCATAAATTTCGATGCTAACTAAAGTAAATGCTAATCCGATTACTAGGAAACGAAAAGAGAAATCAGAGGTAAATAGTACAGAAAGAAAGATTATAGGCCGCAAGTCGAAAGGATAGACTTAGTTTAGTACACGGAGTTCCGTAGGAATTCCAGAATTAAGGAAAATTGCCCAGAGTAATATGAGGATGGGAAAACCTTCAGGAAAGGGACCCATACGTCAT
>JANTPZ010115304.1:0-13790 GCA_025593235.1 Vachellia pachyceras
ATCAGATTGTACATGCTTTACGATCGGAGTAATTGTGTAATATTTGTAATCATTTGACATGTATATAATATGAATATTTTTTCATTACCTTCAAATTTATCATTTACTTTTTTTAATAATTTAATTACAAAACTACAAAATAATTATGCATATTGATGATATTGATGACATTTTAAGTAATTTTTTTTAGTTGAAAACATTTTAAGTAATTTTTATTTCAAAGTAACCTCTTCAAATTTCAATCCAAACATAAATGCATTTTACAAAAAGTCATTTTCGCTAACTGTTTATCCAAACGTAACTGCATTTTTACCAACGGATTATCCAAACATAAAATTTTTTCATTCTACCAAAAGTCATTTTCAGAATTCATTTTCCCCAACGGTCGTTCTCCCAATGAACTAACCAAACAGGCCCATTAAATGTCACAGTGTTGCATCATTTTATATGCTTTTTGTCAATGGAGTTTAAAGTACGGAATAATAGTACCTAATTTTCATGATCCGTTATTGACTAAAATTCGTTTGCATGTGTAATCAAAACTTGAAAGTCATAGACAAAACAGAGCCCAATGCATATATAAGTGGGCTGTACCATACGTCATATTTCAATCCAAAATCTCAAGACATGGGTCAAGTTTGGCGTGTATAAGTAGGCATAGGTTGATACCAAACAAAATATAATATACCAACAAATATTAATCTAGTTGGTAAAGAATCGGTTCATAAATCACAAGAAGTCACCTCTATACACTCTCTGAATTTGGACGCATGCCGTGACCGTGGTGAAGACTTTTCTCAACAAAAAAAATAAAAAATAAAATATAGTATTAAAAACATGAAATTTATAAAGTATTGTGTGTACATTATATGCAAGTAATTTATGATAGTTGATAAATTAGAAGCGAGACTTCTTGAATTTGAGTGCTTCAAACTGGGCAGCAAGTTCATCATAATCCGGCAATTTGGGGTGAACACGAGCATTACCATCTTGAAATGGAGGTACAGGGTGTGGAGGCCGGTTAGGTGGTGGCAAAACACCACGAGGTTCTTCTTCCATTTCAATCTCTTCATCACATTCTGATTCATCAAATTTAATATCGGAATGCGCAGGATTGTAGCTGTATCTCCTATAAATCTTTTCAGCATGCATATCTGTAGGTTCTGATTCATCAAATTTAATATCGGAATGCGCAGGATTGTAGCTGTATCTCCTATAAATCTTTTCAGCATGCATATCTGTAGGCATTACACCCTCACTGTTTATGTGATCAGACCTTGGTAAGCTATGCGACCTGTGCATTGTCTCTTCTGTTATCACTTGATGATCCATCTTGTGGGTGTCTCTTGGCTTGATTCCTGAGTTATTCAGCTTATCATCATAAATAGATCGTTGAGTAGCTTCTTCCTTCTTAGCCATATAAGCAGCAACTTCCGCGGCAGCTATCGCTTTCATGGCTGATTCAGCTGCTGCCTCAGCAGCAGACTTTGAGTCTTCAAATTGTACATTGCAGCCATGGCCACAACCACCTAATGACCTGATGGATTACCAGAAAAAGAAAAGAAAGTAAATAACTACATAATGTGAATATTTCAGAGGTACAAAATCTGTTCTTTTTTTGGCCAAGAGGTACCTGGAAGTGGGCTTGTTGGTCTCCATGAATTGAGCAGTTGTGTTAGGCCTGACAGGTAAGTTACTGGCACTGACAAAATTGTTTGGCCCTTCCTGAAAGATGAAAGATAAGAACTAAATTCTCAAAGATCAAAAAGGAAAGAGACAGGCAAACAGATTACATACTATTAGCTCTTCTCGAGGTTTAAGAAGTTCTTCCTCTGATTCCGTTGTATCCCATTCAATCTGATATTCCTTAGCTATTTCCTTCATCACTTTCAACTTTACTTCGCCAGCAGGGGTCCGTACTGAGAGCTTGTCAATTAACTAATAGGCATTGCAATTAGCAAGTTCTTAATGAGTTTATAGACAAATATACCGAGTTGAAGCACCAAACAAAGAAATAGTAATTGCAAGTTCTTAATGAGTTATGAGAGAACACGCGAAGTCGGAAATGCCAAACCAAGTAATATGACAAGACCCAATAGAGGACATTATAATTTACATTTTGTGTTTTGGTGAGATCTAAGTTTCAAAAAATAGAAGTGACGTCCATGTAAATATAGCAAAACTCATAAGGGTCAAAGTATATTTACCCTAAAAAACAAGGCTTACCAAGCGATTTACACCACAGTTTGGTCTTAGATAAGTAGCAGCAGATACAAATTCTCTGCCATACTTCTTCTCAAAGATATCTTTAAGAGCCAATAACTCTGGAATTTCTGAGCACCGAGGGGCTGCAAATATTAAGCTAGCAATCCCTTCCTTTAGATCTGCGGGGCATTCCCTGAAATAAGTTGGATTGGCATCAAAATTTTCACAAATGCTAATGTCAAGAATTGAGGGACTGATACTATTCAACTTAGCATTCAGCTTCATGAATTAAAGTATAAATAAGCTTTATATAGGAAAATCATGATCTAATAGCTAGCATTAGGATCAAATCAAATCATATTGATATCAAATTAAATATAATATCAAATCAACAATTTAACCTCAACACTCAAGATTGCTTGGAAACAGCTTGTGTTTGTCTACTAAAAGATTTAGGAAATAGACGGTATTGCAAACTAATCATAATCTAATAGCTAGCATTAGGATCAAATCAAATCATATTGATATCAAATTAAATCATAATATCAAATCAACAATTTAACCTCAACAAGGACAATTTAACCTCAACAATTTAACCTTATAAGGGTGTGGATACCTCCCCTTCTGTAGTATTGTTTAACTCCATGAGATCAAAACCCCGCTCTGTTTGCAACAAGGACAATATCTACGAGGGAGGGCTGTGGGGATGTTACAAATAGTATTAGAGCCAGGCCTCCAGTCGGTATGCGGGAACGCTGGCCCCTATAGGCGTGGATGTGAAGTCTCACATCGATTGGGAAGGGAACGAAGCATGCTTTATAAAGGTGTGGATACCTTTCCCTCGTAGACGCGTTTTCTGGAGTATTGTAGAACTCCATGATAGAAAAACCTACGAAGGATAATATCTACGAGAGAGGGCTGTAGGGATGTTACAAATGGTATCAGAGCTAGGGATGTTACAAATGGTATCAAAACTAGGCCTCCGGTCAGTGTACCAGCGAGGACGCTTGGCCCCTATGGGGGTTAGATGTGAAGTCCCACATTGATTGGGAATGGGAACGGAGCACCCCTTATAAGGGTGTGGATACCTTCCCCTCGTAAACGTGCTTTCTAGAGTATTGTAGAACTCCATGAGAGTAAAACCCTGCTCTATTTGCAAAAGGAACAATATATACGAGGGAGGGCCGCGGGGATATTACAAAAATCATAAGCTAATAGCTAGCATTAGGATCTAATCAAATAATATTGATATCAAATTAAATCATAATCAAATCAAATCAACAATTTAATGCTAACTTCACAATAATAAGCACAAGGATTTGCCTAATTCTCACCTTTGTTTTGCAATGATTGAAAGTCTAGCCACAATTAATTCACAAAAGAGCTCGATGAACTCATTTGCAGCCAAAACATTTTGCTCTCTCATCACATGCTCGATCTGCAGAGTAAGGTTGATATCACGAAGTTATCATGGAAAATCAGAAAAGTGTGACATGTGACAATCTTCATATTAGTTTCATGGCAACAAATCTCCTTTGAAGTTCCATATCTCGTCAGGCACAAAAAGGTTGAGAACAACTTCCTAATCCTATCAAGGAACCAAACAGTTTCAAGCATATTCTAGAATCATGACAAAATATTACATGTGGTTTCCACTTAAATAGAATACCCAGAAATTTGAAGAGTATTAGCATCTCTCTTTACGGCTTTGAAAATATCAATTGATAAAAGCCTAAGCTAGCTCACGCAACTATTACAGAAGAGAGGGGGATATTCAAGGAGTTCCCATCATTCCATTTGATTAATTGCATCTATGACTTGAAGATAGATTATCATATTCGATGAAAACTTCAACTTCTTATAAACAGAAGCTTTTGCTCAGATGGATCCGGTGAACTTCCCACACTACGCGTTCAATATTTACTATTGAGCACAGTTAGTTAGCAAAGATTTATTTACATTCTCTTAGACGATCCATCTAAATACATTCACATCATTCTTAAAAATATCAAATATGTGATGAATCCACTTTCTTCATAACAGAGGAGCCATCCTTTTGGAAGCAAAATAACATATTTATATTCACTAAGAGTACTGAATGAATTAGTGAATCATTAAGAAGGGGACGCTTGGAGGGTGAAAACTCTTCACTTAAACTTTTAAGAGAAAACGAGAGCAGAAAATTAAGAAATAATGTATCAGCTGTGGCTATTATGAGCAGTAAACGAAAACTACCCTGATACGAGCAGTGGCATCTTGACCAGACTGGAGAAGCAACGCAATGTCTCGCCTCATCTGCCTCACCACCACCTCTCTCTTGTTCCTCAGCAACTTTATCCTCGCCACAGCCATCTTTGCCGCCGTTTTGCTGTTTTCACCAATTCATAATGTTTCGCTTAGTTCCGTAATCAAACGATAAACGTAACTATAATTTCTAGACTGAGGCAAAATGGAAAAGATGAAGGGGGAAGAACTTTTTTCCTTGAAATCTTCGGAGACCAAACCATGCTCATCCTGGTTTGGTCTTACCGAGAAAGTGTGAGCAGAAGCTGATGATATAATAATAAACACCGTATTCATTCGGGCCCTTAAAGAAATGTGAGAAAAAGTACCATTTGGAGGAGCTGAAGCCTCGGCGGAGAAGAGAGACAAAGAGCTTCATCAGCTTCTTGGTGTGGGCCGAGGCTGCGTCTGCGACAGTCATGGGTGAGAGCTGGAAGAGAAGTAGAGAGTGACGTTTGGGGTTAAAGAGGAAGGAAGGGAAGAAGAGTAACGGTTCGATGCAAAAAAGAAGGTTACAAAAAGTTCGTCTTTTTCTTCGTTGATGGGCTGATCCCATGGGGCCCACTTTCGCGCTCTGCTGTCGTGGTTCCGCATTGGGAAAATTTAGCCGTTAGGAGATTCGACACGTGGACAATGAAGCCGCGATGACGGGTGAGGGACTAAGGGATCCTATGCAACACGGATCAGGAAGGGCGACGCGGAGTTTAACGCCGATGTTAATTGGTAGGAGTTGAACGATTAAGATAAGGGCCAATTAACATTTTTTAAAAGCTAAAATAATTAGATATATTATTTTAGCATTTATATTTACTATTTTTTTAAATTGATTTGATCTATTTATAACTTAACATATGATATAATGATACATGTGGATAAATACTTTCAAACAATGTACTCAATTTCCTTAATTTTTTAAAAAATGTCAAATGATTTTTATTTTAAAGAACGGATGTAGTATTTGTTAGGGAAGTGTTTGACAAATTGACAATAAAATTTTTCTATTCTTTGTAAATAATATTTTTTAAAATATTTATCATTATTGTTCCATAAAATTTTACCTTCAAAAATACAAAATATGTAATATATTATTTTATTCTCAAAAATGATTTTTTTTTTCACTTATAGTTTTATAAATATGTAGTTTTACAAGTTTGAATGCGTCTGAGCAATGCTTGAATCCAGCAGAGACAACAATGAGAAAAAAGTGGCAAGTATTTATCATCATAGAGTTGATGTATCCAAGTGAAGAGAGTTTCACAACTGATAAAATACAGAAATGTAGCTCCACAATCAATGCGTATGGCTACTGTTCCTTTTCCTATTTATAAGGTGTAATGTACAATGAGGTAGTGACACTTGTCACTGCTAAAAATTATTCTATATATATATTTATAACATTTACATTACATAAATATATATATTTTATTCCCTCATTTACTTTGAACACCCCTTCTTGTTTTCTTCTTGTGATCTTCCATCTTCAGCTATTTAGATTTCTTTGATTGAGTTACACTGACTCCAAGTTTATCTCTTAGATACCAAAATCGAGAATAATGGAGTGGTTTGGTGAGGCAGAGAGAAGTATTGTTGATGTCAAGCTGTTTGATTTCCCAAATAAGTAAAGTAAGCACAATACGAATAGTAGAGACTTTGATTACAGGGCTAAAGGCATCGTAGAAGTCAATACCTTCAGTTTGTTGGAAGCCCTTGCAACTAATCTTGCCTTGCGTTTAGCTAATGAGCCATCAACATTAAATTTGAACTTGAACAACCACTTACTGTCAACCACAGTCTGTCTTGAACACCGAGGAAAAAGAATCCAGGTTGCATTCTTTTGTATAGCAGAAAATTCGTCCAGCATTGCTTGCCTCCAAAGAGGCAACTTCAAGGCTTCTTTGGCAAACAAAGGGGTAGGTTCAGGTACGTAGAAAGGCCAATATAGGGTATCTTAGGTTTGGCGATTCCTCTTTTCCTGTGGGTCAACATTGGGTGAGTGTTCAAGGAGGTTTGGGTGACAGGAGGCGAAGTTGAGGTGCTTGGGAGTGTTGAAGAGGGCTCGATTGAGGGAGGTGCAAGGAGAATATGGTCAATGGATGAAGTTGAGTTGGCAGGAGATGAAGAAGGCAGGTCTAGATTTGAGGAGTTTGGGGCTGGTTCAGTTTGTGTGTGGTGCTGGGTTCATTAGTACGGTAGAGGAAGCAGCTGGTGGTGCTGGTGCAGGTGCAGCGGCTATTTGTGAAGGTGTAGAGTGATGTGTCTGCTCGTTGATGGTGTCTGAGAGCTGTATAGGAAGAGATATATCAGTATTTTCAAGCAAAATAAGAGAATTATTGGGGTTGCTCACCAGTCACCACCTCCATTTGCAGAGATCCTTTCTGAAATAAAAATCCATGTTGAAATGGTAAATCATTTTCATTGGAAATAACATGTCTCGACACATAGATTCTGCCTATAGAACTGAGGTATTTGTACCCTTTGTGACATTCACTGTAACCAAGAAATACACATTTACTACTATGAAATTGAAACTTGTTCTGATTGTATGGCCTTAAGTAACGGAAACAAATACAACCAAAAATTTCGAAGCCACTGTAGTCAGGCTTCTTGTGATGGAGCGAAAGCAAATGGCAGAAGAGGAGATGATAAAGAGACTGTGATGACTCCTTGACACAGGTCGTAAGCTTCCATAGCAAAAGGCTATTGTCATTTGACACAATACTCCATGGCATGCTTATTTTCCCCAACAATGCTATGCAAAAGCTAACGTGACTCATCTTATCTCCATAACAAACCACTCTAGCTAGCACTACTAAATCCACCCGTTTCAGAGACACTGCGGACTCATCAAAGATTCTCCGTTTAGGGGGTTTTATGGTCTTCCACCAGCATTGCAAATATCCTCTCATCCTTCTTATTTATTTATTTTATTATGAACAAATCCACCAGTCTTGAATAAAAGCCTCAAAGGTTTTCTCTGTTTTCGGAAGCAATTCATACCAGCGGGCATTTCCATCCTCGTAAGTCCCTTCCTCTGTTTTTGCTGTGTTTTTCTGTGCATTCCTTTCCTTTTTTTTTAATTCCCTCACTATGTTTGGTTGTTGAAGAATTACTCAAGAAAATTTTATACAAATACGTGAGTGTGTGTGTGTGAGAGAGAGAGAGAGAGAGAGATCGAATTCTATTGCACAGGTGGCATGTTTTTTGGTAGGTTACTACCAAATAATATTTGGCTCTTTCGTTGATGAATTCGAACTTGAATTCTAAACAACTCAGATTTCAAGTAGTCGCAATCTGTAGTTGAGATCTTCAAGATAAATTATTCTAGACCTCTATCAATACCAATTTAAGACTTTTAAAAGGTAAAATTCATCTCAAGAATTATCCACAAAGTTGATTTATCACTTGTGTTTATTAACATTAACAACTTACATTTCACGCAATTACATGCTAATCTTTCAAACACCGCCATTTTATGATCTTTGAAAAGATTTTTAAAATTTCAAGGATCTTTGGCCATCATTAATATAATGTTTTCTGTATCTGCTATACCAGCATGGATTCCTTCAAGTGGAGAGATGTATTGAATATGCAAGAAAGAGTGTGAGATAAATATGCACCTTTACTCTTCTATTTTAAGCTGTATATTCTTAAGAAACCAGATCATCATTATAATTCCTTTTAAGGTGCCTCATCCAGGGGGAAAAATTAGACTGAATAGAAAAGAAGACCAGAAACATAAACTGTTTGTATTCATAGTATAAATACCCAAATACATGCATATATATACGTATCTAAATTTGAATCCTCATCCCTAAAATATGGATGGCTTGCAGGATTTTGAAAATGTTTGGATGCTCTATTAAGAGATTATGTTCAAAAGGGAGGCTCTGGTTTTGATCAACCTCCTAAACACAATCTGCATGCCATTCTCTAGGGTTTCAATGGCCATCTCCAAGGCCTCCAATCTTGTATGAACAATCTTCATCTTCTCAACACGACCACCTTCACTAACAACACAGTTCAGCACAGAATCTACACTCTTCAATTCATTGACCATTTCTGAGTTGTTGTTATTATCCTCACATGCCTCCACTGTCCCTTTGTGCGTCCATATTCTAGCAACCACAAACCATTTGGCTTCCTTTGGCTGCATCACCAAGAAGGCTAAAAGTGACTGGAAGATCGAAACGTTCATTAAAATGGCTTCCCTGGTCACTCTTATCACAGAAGCCATCTGATCATCAAGATTCAGAACCGGGGTTGCACCAAATCTGGTTTCCATGTGCTTTAAGTCTGTGATGAGTGCCTTCACATTCTTCTTCATATTCTTGGTGAAGAACTTGTATTCCGCAACACTTTTTTCAACAGAGGAATCTCCTTTTCTTCTTCTAACAGCAGAGTGAAGGGCTTCAACGTGTTCCTTGATCTGCAACAATATGTCCCTGGTTACGCCACATGTGTCCAAAACCCAGACTGATCCATCTAGAAGCTCCTCAACGCAGTGATCAGCTCGATGCTGAGGAATGGCCTGTTGGACTGAGGGCAAGTGAAGAAGCTGGTCCAGGCTTATGTAGACATGTTCGAGCAAGAACAAGGCTTTGTGAAGTGAGTCTGATGTGGGAGGTGTGGATGATGTTAATTCCCAGGTCTTGAGCTTGTTGAGCTCTTCGTCTACTTTAATGGTGGTGGGGTGAGATCTGGAGGGCAAACTGATAGAGCGAGCATGGTACTTTATAACCATGGCTGCTCTAATTTGATCTTTTTTGTGTCTGTTTATGGGCTCAAAATTGAAGTTTGTATTTAAATTTCAAGTCTTGGAATGGCTGTTTATATACAAGTGCGAGGGATATTATTTCAGAGGGAAAGGCAGAGAAGGTGAAGCAGCATGTGGTACCCGCATGGATTCCCTTCAAGCTTGGGGACATTGTCTCATTTCTGCCCAACATTGAGGACCACAACGGTTTTATAATATTATTCTTTGAAAATTTATATATATATATATATATATTCTCAATTAGTTATAAAATTAGTATATAAAATTTCAAAAAATTGAAAACATCAAACCCTAAAATTAAAATAACTTTGTGTTGGGAAACAGAAAAGAAGTCATTAGTCATAAGACAGTGTGCTTCCTGTGGTGCCACATTAGCCTATGCTTCACCCACAAACATGTGAAAACTCTGCCTTCTCTCCAAATGAAGCTTCTTCAACTGCAAACATAAATAAATAAATGGTTAATGAGAGAGTGAGATTTGGGCATAAGAAAATGGGATTGTGATTTGAGTGTTAGATAATATATTTGTTTAATGTGTGCACGATTGGCCTGTACTCTTGATGTCCCCTTTTCCTTTAACCAAAACTTCAATTACTTGCTACTATTAGTTTCCTTGTCAAATTTTTTTAATACTATTATTAGGTTTTACGATTTTTTAATTTCACTCTTCTAGTTTTATATTGTAATTTTTACTTGCTATAATTTCATACAAAATTCGTCTAAAGGAGGTTAAAGACTTAAAGTATACACCACAATAAAGAATTGTTAGTAGTACAAAGACTTGCCAATTTTAATAAAATTTCATTTTGATTCATGCACTTAACAATACTAATTCAAGCGCCAAGCACTTGGTTCAGTAGTTGTATTGATTTCATTAGATATCTTGAATTTGAGCTGTAGAAACACAGTGACATTAAATATATGGTGAGAGAAATTTGTTATGATTGATAAATTAGTTTGAACCCTGGATAAATCCTTTAAATTAAAGTGATGAAGGTTCAAAACATCGAATGTTGAATGTAATAAACAATTTTAACTTATATCAAATCTTTATAAAACTACAAGAACAAAAAATCACCATCTAAAATTATAAAGATTAAAATCAAAATTTAATTAAATTGTTAGAACTAACAATGATGTTAATTTTTTTAATATGTAAACATATAAGTACTAATAATTTGATATTACAAGTGAGATTAAAATGATCAATAAGCATATTCTTACCATTTTTGCTTCTCCATAAAATTTTGTTAGTAGCCACCTTGAGAGATGACATGGACATATAGTGCGTGTTTGAGAATCCGTTAAGAGGGTGATTTAATGTAAATCAAGATGAGTATATGAAAAGGGTTTTATCTCGATTTGCGTACAACGTGATTTTAACTTAAAATACTGTTGTCAGGCTCAAGAGGGATACAAATATAATATTTAACAAAGTTCATAATTAATTACAATACAGTGCAATATAATAGACTTAAAACTTGTTGGATTGGATCCATAATATAAAATGGATTTAAATATTTGTGGCCGACCTAAGCAACATAATTTTATTTGATGAACCAATTGGACTCTCTTATGTGTTACTCTTTTATTTCTATACTACAACTCTCTATATATGTTACGTACTTACCCTATAAGAATTATTAATATTTATTTTTCATTCAGCATATATGATTGTGAGAGATATTATTATACTACTCTTGACACTTATGTTCTTATGCTGCTTAATACATAGAACACACACACAGATATATATATATATATAGGAGGCATAGAATAAAAAACTCTTATATTCAATAAAGAAGTGATTCCTCTACATTACAAATTCGAAAACAAGTTGGTGCAATATTTGCTGTAATGTTTTCATTATATAAATATATATCAATTTCCCAGGTTGAAGAAAAATCACTGTTTGATTGCTCCCTTGTCTCCTTAATGCTGCCATGCTTCCCATTTTTTCCTGTAGCTACCACTTGAACTTAAAGTATATTAAAAAAACAGAACGAGATGGGGAAAAATTAAAATGAATTTATAAATGGGAAAATATTTTAATTCCTATTTAAAAATATTAAAAAATAATAATAAATATAATGTTACACTAATATACTTCCACCGTCTCTCAAGTACAAGTCAAACTACAGAAAAAAAACAATGTTTTTGCCGGGGGAAAATAACATAAATTAAAGAAATGCAAAATCTACGTGTTATGAAAATTAGAACTTAGAAATTAATATGCATTGTACGAATTTTTTTCTTTACCTTTTTATAATCCGCGTCATTTATGAAACACAGTTATTATTATTATTATTATTATTATTATTATTATTATTTATTAGGTTTATTTGAATTAATGGTAAAAATTATTTTTCCACTTTAATTCACTTTTTATGAGATATATTTAAGAAATTTTATTTCAACTTACGTAAACGTATTTTTCTAAAGTTATCTGATAATGTGTCCGTTTGGTAACTTGGTAGAGAAGTACTTCTATGCAAGCCGATGCAAATATGTGAAGGAGATTATCTCGTTTTGCGAAAAAAACACTATTGAACGTACTTTTGGGTATAAATTAAGCGTTGCCAAACAAACAAAATATCAATTTTGGAATCCTAGATTCCAATACTATGATGAAAATTACAAGGTTGGGGCCAACAAAGATGACTTAAATTTATTTGTCACTACCAAGAAAATAATTCCCGTATTTAGTGTGGACAGTACTTCGAACATGTTTGCTTTTAATTGAAGAATATATGTGTTTAAGGAACACGTACATGTATAGACTTAATTTTTAATAGAAATGTTAATAAGTAATTAGGTGTACATTCTTGGCAGAGAAATTAGATTGATTCAGTTTATGACGTATAAATTTTTCGGCCATATAACTGATGAGGCTGAAAATTCGATGGCTTGGGGATCGTCCAATTTGATTAACCCTAATTATCAGTTTAAACTTTAAATTAAAGTTGGATTTTGGACTACCGTCTGCTCTTGTTCATGAATCTTGTTTAAAAGGAATGGCCTCATCATGTGTTATTGTATTATCTTTCTTCACATCTTTCTTAGGTTAATGAAGGTCTCATTAATTTACTCCTAATGGTTAACATAATCTCATGTCATTGAAGTATTTTGACACAGCTTCTGGAAATTTGTACCTGATTGATCATGTTGGTTTGGTTGTGAGCATAAGGGATAAATGTAGCGAATTCTTACAAGTTGTAAGTTTTCAAAAACTGGGATTTATCATTCAAGAAAGAAAACGTACAAACAACATAATTCAACCAAAACATGAACTAATAATCTCTCATCATTTACCACCTCCAACAGCAAGGTGGTAGATGCTCAAAGACCCAGAAATCAGTTTTCATTCTCTCAAGTCTTATGCTAGCTAATGAATAAGCAAATACTAATTACATCTCCATACACACTCTAATGATACATGCAACTCCTTAACAAGGAGAGTGATATTGTGTCTTCAACAATATCTTGATAAGTTGATTGCTTCAGTGCTGCTGCAATAAATGTTCACATGTTTGAAATCTTGGCTCCGGCAAAAATCAAGTCCGCAATAGCAAGAGAATATATTCCCACATCACCATTTCTAGCTATCTTGTTTGTCTTGAATCATACAATTTAAGTCTTGTCTTTGAAAAATACAACCACCAGCCTTTTAAAATCACCTTAAGTAGCATTCACATGATGGCATACCAATTACTTGCACATGTTAACGGTTACAATATTCCCATTAAAGATATCTCTACATGAAGAAAAAAACAGTTTGAAGAAGAAGAGGGAGTTGAGACAGTGCAAAGAGGAATGTTGGAACGCTTCCAAGCATAATAACAAGAAAGAGACCCTAGGCTTTCGTGCAATAGTAAGGAGGCCCCATAAATAGTTTGAATGGTTCAACATGAGACGAATGGTAGAAAGAAAGTCTATTATTGTGGCTATAATGGAGAAGGAAAGTAAAGGAATACCTATAATCAAATTTGAGGAATTTTTCTTCTGAATATTGAGGTAAGGATTGCTGGAAACATTCAAACAAAAGTTGACAATAAGAGGTTGTGATCATGGAAGTTTTTTACGAAGATTGTCTCAACAATTATGACAATATGAAATTATGATCATTTCCTCCAGGAACAGTAAAAGATGTGGTAAATATAATTATAATAATTAGAACGGCCAAGCAGAATAAGAGAATGTTGTATCTTTTATCCATTTCTCTCCTTCCTTCATTATAGTCCCTGAGACTTCTCCTGGAAAGATGCTCGGCTCCTCTCCACCTCCTGCATTTATTTCAGGGGGAAAAAAAAGGAGAACAACATTTTATTTCAGAACATGGTTGAGCATGTTTGTTAGTTTCCTCTGCAATTATCTAAATAATTCTTGAATATTCAATATGTCAGCTAAGAAAGATACGGTTAACCAATAACAAGTGTATATTTCTTTTCCTAACCTTAAACCATCGCATTCCCCTTTGCATTTGTAGTGTTGATCCGCTTCCATAAGGAGCAAGGTATTTCCATGTGCA
>JANTPZ010115306.1:0-16675 GCA_025593235.1 Vachellia pachyceras
TTTGGATCAAGACGCAATGATTTGTATTTAATATTTTTATATATATCAATATAATTTTATATAAAATTTTTAAATAAATTTAAATTATTAAAATTTGATACGAATAAAGAGAGCGAGAAAAAATTCATTATTCTTATTGTGTCTTTATCAATCAGTACTATCATACATTGACAGGAGAAGAAAATTTCCATTCAATTTGCCTCAGATTCAAAATGCCTTATAAATCTCTATTGAATACTACTTTGTTTTTAGTTATAATAGTTATCTTATCTAGTACATGACAACTACAAATGAATTATGAATGAAGTATATTTATAAGGGTAAATGGAAAAAAATAATTTGAAGCTTTCACGTATGAACACTAAGCATCCAAAAGTCCTCAATGGCCCATTTTGGAATCAGAAGTTTTGAAAATAGGTCAGTTTAGCTCAACTCAAATAGAATCAAATGGTCGAACATTAGTTTGACCAATTTGGCTAATGTGCTTTGCCAAACAGGATATTCATGCCATATTGTAATATGTCACGTAAGATAATATGTCACATCATCATCAACCTACCCCAGCCATCCAAAACAGTCATGCTCATCCTCTCTAATCCCCTTCTTCCACCTTCCTTTTCTCCAATGACTTGTCCTCCTCCTCCGCTTTACTTTTCTTCCCTTTTCGCCTCTCACCGCTTCTTCTTCTACCCCAGCCGTTCCAACTCCATCATCGAGTCCCCAAACACTCTTCCCACCACCACACACATAGAAAAACTCTTAATTTTCCCTTTGAATTTTTGTGTGATTTGCAAACACATATTTCAATGTTAGGTGAAGTCCTTTACGTTTAGTTATAATTGAAGGGATAACTAGGACAAGAAAAAGGCACTAAATGTATGTCTTGACAAAACTATTGGGTCCAAGGAAAGTTTCAAGTGGTAATGGGAATTGCTTACTATTCTCACATTTGGAATTTTTGTATAATCAAGATGTCAGATATTTATCATGGTCTCTCATCTTCAATATAAGAAAACTAATTTATAAATATTTAAAAAATAGTTAAATTCATTATTGATAATAAATCGATGTTGGCTTTTCTAAAACGTCATTGTTAAATGTACGTGTATTCGAGGTACTATTTGATGGAAGCCTTTTAACATGCACTACCAATAACGATATTTTGAATGGGAGGAAAATTATATATGTGGAAGATGAAACAAATTGAGATTTAATAGTTTAGGAATAAAATAAACTGTTATTTAACTTTTACATCAAACAATAGAAGCAATATATTTTTTTGGATTTTAATAGAACTAAGGGAGAAAGTGCTCCATTAGAAAAAGTTGATGTTGATAGTCACACATTATTGATGAAAAACAGAAAAAAGATCTACAAAAGGTGAATGTTTTATTTTATTTTTCTAAATGTTTACTTTCATCATTCTTTTTAATTTGTGTTTATTTTTTTATAATTTTTTGATACAAGTTTTTTTACTCAATATAATATAAATGATATTTAGAAAATTTTTATTTTTGTCTTTCTTTATTTCAATTTCTTTAGCTTAATGTTTATTGAATACAAATCTTTTTTTTAATTTGGCAGCTAATTTTTTTAAAATTTCATAATATTTAGTAGCGGTTTTAGAACTGCTACAATTGTTCATAAATTTTTAAACCTGTCTACTTTTTTCCCATTAAATTACCTTTAGTAGCGATTTACAACCGCTACAAAAAATGTGCGAACAACTATTTCAAATTATTAGTAGCGGTTGATGAAACCGCTGCAAAAAAATTTGGAGGGAATTTTTTTCACTTTTGAAAATGAGTGGGAATTAATATTTTATTTAGTAGCAGTTATGTAACCATTGCAAATATTTAGAGGGAAAATTTTCATGAAATTTTTGGGCGTGAATTGTTATTTTAATTAGTAGTGGTTTTATAACCGCTACAAATGTTACGTTCCATTGTCGCTTTTTGCTAGATTAGTAGCGGTTATGGGCCGCTACAAAATGTTCGCACCTCATTCCGTTATGTTGAGAATTTGACGGCTGTAAATTTAGTATCGGTTTAATCTATGTGCACAGCCGTTCTTTTAAACCGCTGCTAAACCGTTTGCTACGGTGGGTTTTGCAGCAGTTTGTCTAACCGCTACAACATATAATCTCTACAATTACATAAAATAACCGCTACTAATACAACCTTTTTTTTGTAGTGAATAGATAAATACTATAAAAGAAATCACATAAGAACTAAGATGAAATGGAAGGGCAAAACATTAAAACAATAGTGTTGTTCATGATTAGACATGGACAGGCTCAGGCCTAATATATTAGTAGTCAATTGCCCAACCCGTGGTAGAGTGCTCTTTTCCCCCCTTACCTGCGTTGTTTAGTACAACCGATTTGGTGTATGAGAAAAGGTAAGAAAAATCAATTCAAAACTTTATGCCCTACTTCTTTGTTTTTTTTTAAATTCAATTTTAATTTTTTTCCTATGCTCTTTTTTTATCCTCTCCTCTCATACCAAACAAACCCAAATGTTGGATGAAGTGCTGTACCACATGGTGGACTTTTTTCGCCCTTCATAGAAGAAGAAAAGAAACAAATCCAAAACAAAAAATTTAACTATCAAATAATCAAACTTGCCAACCAAAGCATTAATATAAATATATCGACAAACTTGTCAACATCCATTAAAACATACTGTTCAACAAACAAGTAAAATAGTACAAGCAAATCGGTTGTTAATTTAATTTAGTACATCTAAAGTAGATTATCTAACATCTTCCAAAAAGTAATCAACTTAGATTTATATCAAAGATGAGAAGTAGCATACAACAATGAATTGAAAAGAAGAGAGCGTGAAGCACGTGTAGTAATGTGTTACACACATGGATTGGGTCAAAAGAAGATTCAACATTTAGGCAAAAGCATCTTCTCAAATTAACAACCGTGGCCCCCAAATGTGAGCTCCCCTTCTTTCTTAATTTCACATTCATTGCACTTTCATTCCTTTTTTTCCATTCTTTCTGCCCAACGTACAAGTTCATTTCAAATTTAGAACCTTTGCTTCAAGTATACTATATTAATTTCCCATCTTAGGAATATCACCTTCCGTAAAAAAAAATCGGTTCTCACTCTTTTGTCAACCAAACGTTTACATTAATAAAAATCCACATTTTCTGTTTCTATTTCTGAATTTTCAGCGACTGAAATGGGTCTAAGAGAGGACAATGGACCTAGAAACCTCCACACAAGTTTCGCATGGTGCACACGTTATGCACGCCTATTATTTCCTCATTTATAAGGTTCATATATACACGCTTACACATACACGCTTCCTTTGTCTCTCTCATTATTTTATTGCATTGACTAGGTGTCATGTTGCTTGCTTGTACCTTGAATTAGTACCGGGAATGCGGCCAGCCCGTGACCAGCCCGTCAGCCAACCCGCAACCTTTCAACTTTTTATTTTTTATAAAAAATAAAAATAAATTCTTTTTTCTTTTTACCTAGTTTTTTTTATAAGATTGCATATTTATGATATTCTCTTTCAAATTCTATTTTGTGTATGTTTGGTTGTGGATGGTTTATTATTTTGAATATGTTTGGTTATGGACCGTTTATGATGAATGCTATTATGGAATGGTTCATTATGGAATGCTATAATGGAATGATGAAGATATAACACTATCTTGTCTTATATTTCTTTATGATGGGATTTTCACTTCAACTATGAAAAAAAGTTTATATCTTATCTTAACCCCGTCTCTGCCTTCTCTATATTGAACCAAATAAGGCCTATAGTATATAAACTACCAATTCATGTGAGTATATAAAATAAATTAACTATGTAGCGGACTTAGGACTTTGACTCAGGGGGTTTAAAATAAGTGGGTTCAAAATAAGTGGAACTTATTTATAATATGTTTTTAAGCTAACCAACACTAAAATCATGAAAATCAAAATGTATTTTTACATGGTAGACATTAATCATCAGTTTTCAAAATAACTGATGATTAATATAATGAACATTTAAATGCTTTCCATAGACTTTGGTAATCCGTTTTCCTCCTCATAGACTTTATTCACCAGTTTTGCCTTATAAATGATGACTTCCACCACGCCCACTTTTGTCCTCGGTTGTCTAAAAGACCGCAAGCTAACGTAATTAATATAAAATGCTTTAGCCGACATTTTTTTATATAATCGACGATTAATATATTCAATGTTGTAATGACTTTTCCTCTTGGATGCTTTACTCGTCGGTTATTTTTAATGACTGAACTTGATCAATTATAAACTTCATTTTTAAGATGAAAATGACATGACTTATGTTATGATGTTAATTTCCTGTTTCATCAACGTTAAATCACAAATAGGTAGTAGTAATTCTTACATTGGAATTTTTGGGGTCGTTTGGATTTCATTTCCAGAATATAGTTTTGGTTACAAAACTTAAATTTTGTTCAAGTACAAAAAATTTTCTGAAAATATATTTTGGATCAACACCTATGTTTGAAATCTAAATTTCCTCTTTCCTACTTTTTCTTTGTTCCCTATCTTTTTTCTCTTTCATCTTTCTTACTTTTCCTTTTTTCTCTTTTCTCTTTCCTACTTTTTCTTCTCTCTCTTTCATCTTTTATGCTTTTTCTTTCTTTCTCTTTCCTATTTTATACCTACTTTTTGCCTTAGAATCGGAAAATCTAATAAATTCCTAAATATTAATCACTTTTCAAAACCTAGGTTTTGCCTTAGAATCCGTAAAATCTATTCTCCAAAATCTATTTATCAAAAATTAGGTTTTACCTTGAAATCTGTAAAAGCTATTCTCAAAATTGATTCCAAACAAGCCCTTGGTATAATTGAGATGCAAAATATCTATCATTGTCTCTCATCCTAAATAGAAGAGTTAGATAACTAATTTTTAAATATTAAAAAAAGTAGTTAAATTAGTTATTTGTAATAAAATATGTCTTGGCTTCCCTAAATGCCCATGTTAATGTACTTGCATCTGGGGTACAATTTGATGGAAACCATTTAACAAGTGCCATTGATAAGGATATTTTGATGGAGGATTATATATATGTGGAAGACAATATGGATTGAGCTCTAATATTTAAAACTGAAGCAAGCATTTATTTAACTCTTTTATTAAGTATTGGAGGTGATATAGTTTTTAGCCTTTTATAAAATTGAGGGAAATAAGTGGTACACTAAAAAAAATTGATGTTGATTGTCACATATCATCTCATGACAAACAAAAAAGAAGACTTGTCAAATGTGATAACTCCAAAAGTAGACATAAGAGAAGAAGAATAGGGAACAGACTTTCCTCATTTACCTTCCCCACCTTTTCTTCTCATTTACCTCTTTCGTCACCATGGAATCAAGATCCAATGATTCATATTTAATATTTTATTAAAATATTATTGTCATTTTATATAAAAATATATAAATAAATTTAAGCCATTAAAATATGATTCCAATAGTTGATAACTATGGTAAAAAAGGTACAAAAATTAACTTTATTATAATAATATAGAGTTGTGAACTAAGCAGATCAAATTTTAACAGATTGATTTTTATTGTATATTTTAAAACAAAATTATAATAATATTTTTATAAAATATTAAATGCAAACCATTAGATCTTTTCTGCAATGGTGCTGAATGTGATAAAGGAGGGAAACGTAATGGAGAGGACACGGGATCTTTTTACTTTTCTCATGTAGGAAAATTTGAAAAAGCATTTGGCAAAAAACCTTTTGGAAAATAAGAGTGGGTGGACCAATAGGGCCATGACCATCCAGCAAGTTCTCTATAATTGACTCATTTTTATATGAAAGCATAAGGTCAACAAGTCAATGATACACGAAAAACATTTGCCACTTTTGATATAAAGATTAAAGAAATTAAATACCATACATAAAAGTGTTTATTTATGTATAAAATTAGACCATACATCATTTTATAAGTCAAACAAATTATTTGAAGAAAAATGTTAAATATAAATACTTTTAAGTATTATATTTAAATCTTTTAATCTTTTAAATAAAAATGAACTAATTCTTATATTAAATATTGATATTAATATATAGTTGGAGCATTGCACCATAAATAACATCAAACATTTCTCTTAAAACTTATGTAACAATTGTGAATTTACTTATGAAAATTTGAATAATTTGTCTATTAAAAAAATCTTATAAAGTGCAACAAGTCTATAGAGAAAAATTATGAATAAAAAATGTTTAGTGAACTTATTTATATATAGTTAGACAAAAGTGAGAATGATGATGGAATTGCTTACTATTCTCGAGTAGAATTTTTATACAATTAATATGTTAAATGTCTTTTATATTTTTAATTATTAAAAGTAATAACTATTTTTTACGTTATTTTTACCTCAAGCCATGCATGATATTTATTGTTTCAAAAGTCTTTTTTTTTAATTTCCCATTTGTTTTGCACCCTTTTCTACATATCAAATAAGGGATTTTTATTCTGAAAAGTTGTTTAATTAAATTTTTGGACAAAAGCAACTTATACATAAATGATCAGAAATAAAAGGCTATATTACTTTGTTTTTTTGCCAACTATATTACTTTGTATAAGTATTAAAGAATGAGGCGTACCTTTTACTCCCTTGGTATTTTTTATAAGTTACTAATTTTTGAATGGATTTTTTGTGTACTTTGTCAGTTACATTCGAGACATGTCAAATATTTAATTTATTTTTTTAATTTTTGTCCTCAATTAATTATTCATCTCTCTCATAGTCTTCACGTTCATTCTTTCTCATATCTCTTCCATTCATCCTCTCCATAAATGGAAGATATGCTATAAAAATAAGTTCTATTTTTCACATATTTATTACGACCAACTTTAAAAAAGCAAATGAGCGAGTATCTTCAATTATCAAGTTTTGACATTACTATTGTGCACTGACCAACACGCTTATAGACCAAACACTTTGTAGGGAGGTCATTAACTATTATGTGAAAATTTTGATTAAACCCCCTTGTGACACTATAAATGCCAATAATTTTGTCAAGAGTTGTATGCTATCTATACTAAAAGAACATGAATATCATGGGCTTCTACAACCATGCTATTGTGTTTGTTTTGATTTCCTTATTACTCACCTTACAACTAAATACTTTATGCTTGTGCGAAGCATCATCTTATGATCTAGATCTTTGCATTCCTAGTGAGCGACAGGCCCTTCTGAATTTCAAGAAACATCTTCTTGATCCTTCAAACAGGCTTGCATCATGGTCGGATGGTAACACAAATTGTTGCAATTGGACTTCGGTTACTTGCGATCATGTAACTGGTCATATTCTTGAACTTCACCTCTCAACTTCTATTCCTTTCGAGTTTTGGGAGACTGGTGTATATGAGGCATCAAAGTTTGGTGGCGAATTACATCATTCAATGCTAGATTTGAAGAGGCTGAGTTTCCTGGACTTGAGTGGCAACTATTTTGGTGGCAAACAAATTCCAAGCTTCATTTGCTCAATGAAGAGCTTGACATATCTTAACCTCTCTGATATGGGATTCAGAGGAAGCATTCCTCACCAAATAGGAAATCTCTCTGGTTTGCTCCATCTTGATCTTGGAGGTAATGATTTCACTGGAAAAATTCCTCTTCAAACTGGGAATCTATCAAATCTACTCTATCTTGGCCTCTCTCATGATTTTCAATATGATGTGGATGGGATGTCATTAACATTGTATGGAGACAAACTTCAATGGATATCATCTCTTTCTTCACTTCAACATCTTCATTTGAGTTATGTTAATCTATCCAATGCATTTGATTGGTTGCTTGTTTTGCAAGCTCTTCCCTCTTTGACAGAGTTACACTTGTTAAGGTGTGCTCTTCCTCATAACTTTCATCTAGCCACAGCCACAAACTTTTCATCTCTACTAGTTCTTGATCTTTCCTATTCTCTTGATTTTGGATCTCCCTTCATTTTAAAGTGGATTTTTCAACTAAAGAATTTGGTCTCTCTTAAGTTACGATGGAATCAATTGCAGGGTTCCATTCCACAAGGTATTCATAATCTCACTCATATCAAAGATCTTGATCTATCTTATAATTTGTTGAATTCTTCTATCCCTGATTGGTTATATAGTTTGAGCCACCTCAAGTCTCTTGATCTCAGTTGGAACAATTTACATGGAGCAATTTCACATGCAATTGGAAACTTGACATTCATGGTTACTATTGATTTGACAAACAATAAGTTGGAAGGGTCGTTTCCAAGCTCTTTATACAATCTCTGTAACTTGAAAAGTGTTTCTCTAGCTAGCAAAAAATGCAACCAACAAGTTTTAGAGATATTGGACATGTTTTCGAGATGTGCTTCAAACACGCTTGAGACTTTGTATATACTTGAATCAAATCTTTATGGCCATTTGACACCCCATATTGAGATTTTCAAAAATCTCCGTGTTCTTATACTTCGTGGCAATTCATTAAAAGGTACACTTCCTATATCTTTAGGAAACCTCACCTCTTTAAATTTTCTCAGTCTTTCTAGAAATCAATTTGAGGGGAATCCTTTTGATGTTATCCAATCACTTTCTGAACTACAAGTGCTTGCTATTAGTGATAATCTGTTCCATGGAATTGTAAATGAATATCACCTTGTTAATTTCACCCAATTGTATTATTTTGCAACATCAACAAACAAGCTAAGCTTAAAAGTGGCTCCTAATTGGAAGCCTCCTTTTCTAAAGCTGATCTACTTGCATATGACGTCATGGCATTTAGGCCCCCACTTTCCACCATGGATTAGGTCATTGAAACATCTTGGTTCCTTGTCCATAGCTAACAACAACATCTCTGATTCTATTCCCACATGGGTTTGGGATGAATTCCCCCATGCTTTTTATTTTGATTTCTCAAACAATGATATCCATGGAGACCTTTCTTATACATTGAAGAGTCCTATCAATGTCACAAACATTGATTTGAGCTCAAATCAATTGAGTGGTCCTTTACCATACATATCACCTCATGTGGCTTACTTAGACCTCTCAAGTAATTGGTTTTCTGGATCCATAGCCTCGTTTTTATGTCGAGAAAAGGAAGAGCCAATGATGTTAGAATATCTCAACTTGGCATCAAATAATTTGTCAGGTGAAATACCTAATTGCTGGAAGATGTGGTCAAATAATTTAATGATTATCAAGTTTGATAATAATCATTTCAATGGGAACTTGCCCGCGTCTATTGGATCATTAACTTGGTTGAACTCATTGCAACTTCTTAACAACACACTCTTGGGAAATTTTCCTGTTTGTCTCAAGAACAATACTAAATTGGTTTTCTTGGATCTTAGAGAGAATCAATTCTCAGGAATCAATCCTGGGTTGGACGCATGCTCCCAAATTTGAAGATACTGAAGTTGAGATCAAACAACTTCAATGGTGAGATTCCTAGTCAAATCTGTTCTTTTAATTCCTTACAAATCTTGGATCTTGCACAGAACAATTTGATAGGACGAATACCAAAATGCATCAGCCACTTGAAGGTTATGCAAGTGAAGAACACAAGCCTAGAATTAGACATGCAAAGCCAAGGAAATAGAAGTACTTCCTATTATATAACTAATGTGCTTTTGGAGTTGAAAGGAAGAGATGATGTATATGCTTCATTGGGCCTCATCACAAGCATAGACCTTTCTGATAATAAATTATCTGGTGAGATACCAAGTGAAATTACGTTTCTTAAGGGGTTGCATTTTTTGAACTTGTCAAAAAATGTCTTAAGTGGTAAAATTCCTGAAAATATTGGGAACATGGAATCGCTGGAGTCAATGGACATTTCAAAGAATCAGCTTTGGGGTGAAATCCCATCAAGCATGTCCAATTTGAATTTCTTAAGCAAGTTGAACTTGTCTTTCAACAAATTGATGGGGAAAATTCCAACAGGAACTCAAGTGCAAAGCTTTGAAGCATCAAGTTTCATGGGTAATGATCTCTGTGGTCCTCCACTACCAAAGAGGTGTGATGATATCAACAATGTTTTAGACCATGACCATGACAATAAAGAAGCGAAGGGAAATGGGATTGATTGGTTTTATGTGAGCATGTCATTGGGATTTGTTTCAGGATTTTGGGTAGTTGTTGGTCCATTGCTCTACAGTAGATCATGGAGGTATGCTTATTTCTGGTTTCTAGATCGCATGTGGTACAAACTTCAGTCTTGTTGGTGTACTTAGGTGGGAGAAGTGTGTGATTGTAAGTTAAGGCTTTACAAGCATTTTTTGTATGTTGTTGCTTCTACTTATTGTTGAATGATTTGGGTTTTTGAATTATGCAAGTTATGTTAGTATAATTGCTAAACTTTTAGCTAGAATTTGTACTATGTTTGATAATGTATTACGATTTCGAATAAAATGTTTCTAATTTTTATTTTTAATAAAACTGTATTTCATTGCTACTCAAACATTACAACGAATTAGGAGGCATCCTCCTTCATAAGGTCCTCTTCATGACTAAATGGTTGAGGTTGATAGAAAATGAAAAAATGATTTTTCATTTAATAAGACATTTTCATAAGGTAGCTTAGTTAGGTTCTTTCTGCTAATATGTATTAAATATTACTACCTATGTATGACTTTCATTGTGTCCTAAATAATATATCTGAAAGGGTGTTATTATCACATCTTCTAATACACAACTTAATAGCTTCAATACAATCAGAAAATAATAATACTCTTAAAATAATTAGACCAACACAAATTCAGAGCATGAACGATTTTGATCAATTATGCAATACTTGACAGAACAAAGTTGAGTTTGTAATTGAAGCCACAAGCCCATCTACAATTTTCATTTGTAATGGCCTAGTCGAGAATGATAGCTTTTGATAAAAATAAAATAAAATAATAGAGTGAAATATAACAAAATAAGGCTTGTTAATTAAGATAGACTCAATAATTTAGTTTCAGTTGGAAATACGTGCCCAGTCTATTAACCTATTTTATATTTCATTTCTTATGGTCAATTGTATTATTTTTTCTTTTAACTTTATTTAAAATTTTAATTAATTTCTGAACTTATATTTTATAGAAAATAATCCATGAATCTATATTGCATCACGGGCTTAAATTTTTTTCATTTGTTTTAAGTTATATATATATATATATCAACTTTAACTCAGTTTGCACCATGTCAAAGGGAATTTCAGCATGTATGGTAAATATCAATGAAAGAAGAAATTTATCCAACCAATGTATGCAAGCTAACTCTGTTTCTTAATATAAACTCTAATTAACCTTTTGAATATATTAAAGAAGCTAAATCAACATATATATTTACAATTTGGTACATGGGTTATTGGTAATTTTGTTTTGATCCATAAATATCTTATAAACAAATCAATTATGAAATTTATCTATCTTTGTCACAATATTTAATTAATTTGCCTGTTATGTGAGAAATATATTTTAGACAAATTTGTTAGGGAATGAGATTATTTTAAAAATTGTCAAATTTTATTTTTCTGGGTGAGCCACACACAACCACTTACACCCATATCTACAATCTTCCATCTATGGCGAAGAAATCATATGTGGAAAACTTTGCTCATAAATCTGGAAAGGCATTTGGAAAAAGAGTGATGAAGAAGAAAATTCCAAGAAAATTTGCATTTAATTTGCCTCAGATTCAAAATTTCCTGTATTGAATACTGTTTTGAATGAAGCAGTCATAAGTAAGAAATTATATTTGTTCAGGAAAAAAAGTAAGTGATCATATACGTATAAAATTATGATTATGTTTAAAAATACTATTACTCATTTAAAATTATTTCTGTCGTTATTGTTTTAAAATTTTTAGTTGAAAAGAAAACAAATAGATATATGTGTTTCACTTTCTTTGAGGCGAGATTATTGTGAGATTATTTGATAAAAAAATTATTGTGAGATTAGGCAACTTTTATTTTTCCAACAGTGAAACGTTTTCGTTTAAAATAATTCAATAACCCCTCCACACGTTTTGCATGGTTGACTCATTTTTCTGTTAAAATATAATGTTGAACAACGAATGGATTTGGGAAATCGTTCCCCAGCTATATTTCTAGTTTCAAGAATTGATATCATATAAATTCATCAAATGCTTCTCTTGGTGCTTACCCTAACAACAAATTGATTTTTATTGAAAAAATTAAAGAAATTAAAAAAATTAATTAAAAATATTTATTTATGCATAAAGTCAAAACTGTAGTAGTAAAACATTGATAAATCTATATTTTATATAAAATAGATGTACTTAATATTGACTTTTTGATATTTTATTTGGGTTTAAATATGTTAATTAGATGTTTATTTTGTTAAGGAATGATTATATAAATTAATTGCTAATTTGAGAGTTTCCTATCACTATTTATATTCTCTGAATTTCTATAATTTTAATTACGTGATATTACATCATATTAGGATCTAGTTTTAGAAATAAAAGTTTAAGGAGCCAGCTCAAACCAATTTAGTTAGAGGAACTAAATGGAAAAGAGGAAAGGAATTAGTTAGGACAATTAACTAGACTCATTTTGAGGAACACACAACCATCTTCTGCCTCCACCTCATTCTTTTTCGTCATATGCCACTGCACCCATTCACTCCATCTGATACTTTTCTGTTCGGACCAATACAACTCGAGAGGGAGGGACGAAGCTTCCAGTGGACCACTTTTTCAGAAATCTCACTCTAACCTGACCAGAACGATTTTGGCATCAGTCCTGCCCCTCCGTCTGATTCCAGTCCGTCATCGCTCACTCCGTCTCACACCTCTCTATTCCACCAATCCCATAGCATTCTCCTTCGAGATTTTGCCTCACCTTTCCGCCACCAGCAGCTTCCAGATTTCAACATCTCTTTATCGCACAGTTTTCGACCTCAAATACGTTGCCACTGTTGGAGTCAGCCATGGAAATGCCTGGAGTCCAGTTCGTTGCTGCTGCTACTGTGAGGTCCTCCATGTTCGGCTGTGTCTTCGGTCTTCCCAAGAGCTATAGCCGAGCCTCATTTAATACGGAGTTTATCAAGCTTGCATTCTCCTTATTAAACCTCTATTGATTTGTAATTAAATGTTGAAATGGTTGAGATCGTGGATTTAGATTTTATTTCACTTCACTAATGTTAGAATCTTGTGACTAGATTTATTAAATAATTTTAGAGTTGTATTCATCAATATTACTTTTTGAAATGACTGATAAATCCCCTTTTTTACATGAAATAAGTGTGCATAGTATTAACTCTTTGGTACGTTACTTGAACATAAGGAGTAATTATATGAATTAATTGCTAATTTGATTAAAATTCATTTAATTTCCATCGTTTTAATTACATGAAATTCCATGACATTTTGGGAATTGAACGGAAAAAGAGAAACTGAAGGGAACAGTTGCACCGGGCATCACGCTTCGGACCAGCACGACTTTAGCCTCATTCGGACAGCTCCGCCTAATTGCAATCTGTCACTTTTCCAAGACCCACACTTCTCCATTTTTCCATGCCTCTCTTCATCTTTCTCATTGATTTTCTTCAATAATGATTATCAATATCAGTCTCTGAGATTATCTTCTTAACCAGGATTAGCTCCATTCGGTCTTGGTGGTTGATTAACTATCAAAGTCTGATTGTTGCGAACGATTATGGAGTAATATCGATTAATATTACTTTTAGAAGGGGCTGGATACTATTTCCATTGGTTTTGTTCATATTTGTTCCAACTCTTGCAACACGAGGTTTTTAGCGTGAATACATACTAATGTAAGGTAATGATGGCAGATTCATAACTCTTGGGAAGCGATTTAGACATTAATTCACTTTCTTGTTTAAATTTTACTATATTTTAATTTAAGAGATAAGAAAATCAAAATAAATAATAGTTCAGAAAATAGGCTGGATTCAAAGTAATAACATCACCAATTCCCCCTAAATTGTGTGAATTAATTTGCTAATTAGGTACTTGGAGACATTTAAGCTTTTAAGAGATCGACCTTGAGGTTGTGCCATTGTTTGCATTTTTTCAAAAATTAAATTTGACTTTTAAACAACTAGAGATCAGTGGCTGAATATTATTTCTATTGATTATGTTCATATTTGTTCTAAAATATAAGGCAATGAAGGTATATTCATAATTCTTGGGAAGCAGCTTAGATATTAATTCACTTCCTTGTTTCAATCTTACTGCATTTCAAATTAAGTGATAAGAAAATAAAAATAAATAATAGTTTAGATAATGAATTTGATTCATATTAAAATGGCATCACAAATTTCCCTTAAATTTTGTGAACTAATTTGCTAACTAATTATCTAGAGACATAAAGCTTTTTAGAGATCAACCTTAAGGTTGTGACACTATTTACATAATTTTAAGTATTAAATTGGACCTATAAACTATTATAGATCAATAATCCATAGCAAACTTAAAACCAATATTTGAACATTCAAATTCGATACTTGGAGCATAGCCCAAAAGAACAAACGATGGAAGCAATAAAGGACATCGTCCATTGGATCGTTAACTTGGTTAAACTCATTGCAACGTCTTAACAATACACTCTTGGGAAATTTTCCTGTTTGTTTCAAGAACAATACTAAATTGGTTTTCTTAGATCTTAGAGAGAATCAATTCTCAGGAATCATTCCATCATGGGTTGGACGCATGCTCCCAAATTTGAAGATACTTATGTTGAGATCAAACAAATTCAATGGTGAGATTCCCAATCAAATCTGTTCTTTTAATTCCTTACAAATCTTGGATCTTGCACAGAATAATTTGACATGACGAATACCAAAATGCATCAGCTACTTAAAGGTTATGCAAGTGAAGAATACAAGCTAAGCCAAGGAAATAGAAGTTCTAAATCTACATATATAACTAAAGTGCTTTTGGAGTTGAAAGGAAGAGATATGTATATGCTTCATTGGGTCTCATCACAAGCATAGACCTTTCTGATAATAAATTATCTAGTGAGATACCAAGTGAAACTACGTTTCTTGAGGGGTTGCATTTTCTGAATCTATCAAAAAATGTCTTAAGTGGTAAAATTCCAAAAAATATTGGGAATATGGAATCGTTGGAGTCAATTGACATTTCAAAGAATCAGCTTTGGGGTGAAATCCCATCAAGCATGTCCAATTTGAACTTCTTAAGCAAGTTGAACTTATCTTTCAACAAAATGATGGGGAAAATTCCAACAAGAACTCAAGTGCAAAGCTTTGAAGCATCAAGTTTCATGGGCAATGATCTCTGTGGTCCTCCACTACCAAAGAAGTGTAATGATATCAACAATGTTTAAGACCATGACTGTGATGACAAAGGAGGGAAGAGAAATGAGACTGATTGGTTTTATATGAGCATGTCATTGAGATTTGTTTCAGGAATTTGGGTAGTAGTTGGTCTATTGCTCTACAGTAAATCATGGAGGTATGCTTATTTCTGGTTTCTAGATCGCATGTGGTACAAACTTCAATCTTGTTGGTGTACTTAGGTAGGAGAAGTGTGTGATTGTAAGTTAAGGCTTTACAAACATTTGTTGTATGTTGCTGCTTGTACTTATTGTTGTATGATTTGGGCTTTTAAATTATGTAAGTTATGTTAGTATGATTATATTGCTAAACTTATAGCTCGAATGTGTACTAGCACTACTACAAAAGGTACTTTTTACGTCATATTTTTAACCCAATAGACACCCTTTCTTGGGGCGTAAATGTGAGGGGAGTAGATAGGGTGCCGTAGGTTAGACCTACGGTGCCCTTTTTCTTAATATAGGGTGCCGCGCCCTTTTTCCCAATATAGGGTGCCATTGGTCAGCCCTACAGCACCCACTAACACTATATAGGGCGCCGTATGTTCTTTTTTTAAAAAAATTATATTCTATTTTATTAACCCCACCTCATTCAACTTACAGTTAAATTTTATACGCCAGATCAATTCCAGACATAATAAACACCTAACAGGGTTAGACGTGTATATCTACCTAAGCCAAGTCCTTGTTGCATCGAAACACAGAAGTCATTGTCATTTACTGTGTGGCAGAGTAACACAATTCATATATCTAATTCACCCTATACAAGTCAACATGAAGAGTTGAAACTATATATATATTCACCTTGAAGTAATAAGCATTAACTACAAATTAAGAAGGCGTTTGGCCAACAAATCTCATATCAAATCAATGTCATCAGTCTTGTAAGCATCGCCATTATAAAAAACCTGCATATTGAAAAACAATTATTAGAACAATGCTAATTCATCAAACTTAACAATTAATTCATCAATATTTGATAGATTACATATTACCTCTTCCAAATCTCTAGTCAATCCGCTCTGAATGATACTATACATGTAACTGATGACATACTACCCACACTCAGTATTACCTGATTGTCGAGAGCACTAAAGATAAAAAAACATATTGTCAAAAAGTATAAAGGGATAAAACGACTTTCAATGAAAGAACTTAAAGTTAAAGTACTTACTTTTGGATAAAACCACTGTGTATTCTTATTTATACCTTCACATTTACCGCCCATTATTCGATATGTCTTGAGTGCGCTGCGATTGAATTGACAATAGTTACATATGAAAAAAAACATGTTTAAACATCGTTAAAAGCAATAATTTAGAAATACAAAAACTTACGTATCAAAAACATATTTTTGCTCTT